>PVIW01011717.1:15478-36075 GCA_004026585.1 Noctilio leporinus | reverse complement strand
TTTTTTTTTTTTTTTTTAAGATTTTATTATTTTTAGAGAGAGGGGAAGGGAGAGAGAGACATCAATGTATGGTTGCCTTTTTCACCTACCTCCAGCTACAGACCTGGCTGGAGACCTGTCTTGTAACCTTGTTATGTGTCCTGGCTGGGGAATGGAACCAGTGACCTTTGGGTTCACAGGCTGGTGCCTTATCCACTGTGCTACCAGTCAGAGCTGTTCTTCATCTTCTTAAAAAGTCTCTTTAACATTTTAGGTAATTCTGGTTTGTTGGTAATGAGGTAATGAACTCCTTTTTTTTTTTTTTTTTCTTGCCTGGGAAGCAAGCCTTGCTGGATAGAGTAATCTTTGTTGTAGGTCCTTGCTTTTCATCCCTTTGAATATTTCTTGCTAATCATTTCTGGCCTGCAAAAGTTCTATTGAGAAATCAGCTGACTGTCTTATGGCAGTTCCCTTGTAGATAACTGACTGCTTTTAAGATTCACTCTTTATCTTCAACCTTCGGCATTTTAATTATGATGTGTCTTGGTGTGGTCCTATTTGGGCCCAACTTATTTGAGACTCCCTGTGTTTCCTGGACTTGTATGTCTGTTTTCTTCACCAAGTTAGAAAAGTTTTCTGTCATTTTTTTCAGATAGTTTTCAATTTCTTGCTCTCTGTCTTCTTGCTGTGTCTCATGATGCAAATATTGGTACGCTTGTTCAGGGTCTTCATGTACTATCCTCATTTTTTTGGATTCTTTCTTCTCTTTGCTGTTTTAATTGGGTGTGTTTTGTTTCCTTACATTCCATCATTGATTTGATTTTTGACATTACCTACTCTGCTGTTGCCTTGTAAATTATTCTTCATTTCAGTTAGAATATCCTTCACTTCTGAATGGTTTGAATGGTTCTTTTTTAAAAAATTGTTTCCATATCCTTTTTGATGCTGTTGATGTTCTCACTAAATTCATTGAGCATCTTTATAACCAGTGTTTTGAACTTTCCATTTAGCAGATTGCTTGTCTTCATTTTGTTTAGTCATTTTCCTGGAGTTTTGTTCTGTTCTTTCATTAGGGACAATTTTTTCATCTTCTCATTTTGGCAGCTTTCCTGTATTTGTCACCTGTTCTTGGTAAAGTGGCCTTATGTAGCACATATTTTGTAGGACCTAGTGGCACAGCCTCCCTGATCATCCAAACTGGAAACTTTATGTGTGCCCCCTACCCCCATGTTGGCTGTGTACACTCTCCTCTTGTAGTTGAGTTTTGGTTGCTGTTATCATATCAATGGGAAGGATTTACCCACACACTGACCAGCTGCAAGGACTGGCTGCAACTATTGTGGGGCTTTAGCCGTGTAGGGGCCCAGCCCACAGAGCAAGATTTACTTCACTGGGGTTCTGGTGCCCACTGAATTTTCCCCTTAAGTGTGTCACTTATAGAGATGTTTGGGTGATGCTTTCAAGTGGTCTGAAGCTGACCACTGCATGTGCTGGCTCTGGGACCTCCCAGGAAATGTGGGCCAAGGTTAGTAGATACCTGTTCTGCCTAGGACCACCTGTCATTAATTACAAAATGAGGCAAGGCCAAACAACAAACCAAGGCTTGCCTTCCTGTATGATCTTGGTGCCTTTTGAGCTGCTGCCCCAGCACTGGAGCTCAGAGGGAGTGAATGTGAGTAAGTCTGTCTAGGGCCCTTTAAGAGGAACTGCTTGGGACTCCAGAAGCCTAGCCTCTAGTACTATTCTTGCCTCCCTGGAAACTGCTCCCACTTGATCATGGGTATAATTTTTTTTTTTTTTTAGATTTTATTTATTATTTTGAGAGAGAGAGGGGGGAAGGGAGAGAGGCAGAGAGGGAAAGAGCCATCAATGTGTGATTGCCTTTCACCTGCCTCCAGCTATGGATCGATCTGATTGGAGACCGGGTTTGCAACCTGGTTATGTGCCCTGGCTGGAAATTGAACCAGTGATCTTTGGGTTCACAGGCTGGTGCCAATCCACTGAGCCACACCAGCCAGGGCTTGATCTTTTTAATGTATTGCTGGAATTGGCTTACCAATATTTTGTTGAGGATTTTAGCATCTCACTCATTTACAATTCATGTTGGTTTTCACAGCCAAAAGTTATGAGGATTTCCCTTCCTGACACTGGATCCCTGGGATAGGGGGCTTGGTGTGGGACTAGGACTCCTTGCACCTCAGGGGGAATCTTTACCACAAAGATACTCTCCTTGATTTTTCTCTGCTATATGTGGGTATGGGACCAGTCTATTCTGCATCTCTGCCCCTCCTAATAGTCTTTTTTTTTTTTTTTTTAAATCAATGTACGATTGCCTTTCACCTGACTCCAGCCACAGATCTGACTGGAGACCTGGTTTGCAGGCCTTGTTATGTGCCCTGGCTGGGGAATCAAACCTGCGACCTTTGGGTTCGCAGGCTGGTGCCTTATCCACTGTGCTACCAGCCAGGGTCCCCCTCCTACTAGTCTTGATGTGACTTCTTTAAATCCTAGTTGTAGAACTTCCAGATTTCAGGTGGTTCAGAATGATGGTTGTTCTGTAATTTAGTTGTAATTTTGATGTGGCTTGTTTATATCATGTTTTCTTTATCCATCCCTGTTTTTTCATTTTTTAGTGTATTTAATTGATCATGCTGTTATAGTTGTCCCAAATTTTCCCATTTCCCCCCCTCCACCCAGTACCACCTCCAGCAACCTCCCCCCAAATAGTTCATTTCCATGGGTTGTGCGTGCAAGTTCTTTGGCTTCACTGTTCCCCATAATATTCTTGTATTTCTTATACATCTCCCTATCTATTTTGTTACTACCAATTATGATCCTTGAACCCTGCACAATTTCCCCCTTTTTCCCCCTCCCCGCTTCCAGCTGATAACCCTTCAAGTGATCTCCAAACCTAAATTCTGTTCCTATTCTGGTTGTTTGCTTAGTTTGTTTTTACTTTTTAGATTCAGTTGTTGATAGTTGTGAGTTTATTGTCATTTTAATATTTGTAGTTTTGATCTTTTTCTCAAGTAAGTCCCTTTAACATTTCATGTAATAATGGCTTGATGATGGTGAATTCCTTCAGCTTTACCTTGTCTAAGAAGCACTTTATCTTCTCTTCTATTCTAAATGATAGTTTTGCTGTATAGAGTAATCTAGATTGTAGGTTCTTGCTTTTTATCGCTGAATACTTGCTGGCCCCTTTTTGCCTGTAAAGTTTTATTTGAGAAATTAGCTGATAGTCTTATGAGAACTCCTTTGTAGGTAACTCTATGCTTTTCTATTGCTGCTTTTAAGATTCTCTCTTTATCTTTAACCTTTGGTATTTTAATTATGATGTGTCTTGGTGTGCTCCTCTTTGGATGCAACTTGTTTGGGACTCTTTGTGCTTGTTGGACTTCACCATTCACCAGTAGGAGTGTTTTCTTTCATTAGTTTTTCAAATACATTTTCAATTTCTTGCTCTTCCTCTTCTCCTTCTGACACACCTAGGGTTTGAATGTTGGCACTTTTGGAGTTGCCCCTGAGTCTTCTTATTCTCTCCTTATTTTATTTTATTTATTTATTTTTGAATTCATGTTTCTTCTTTCTGTTCTGGTTGAACATTTATTTCTTCTTTATGTTTCAAATCATTGATTTGAATCCTGGCTTCCTTCCCTTCATTGTTGGTTCCCTGTAGATTTTTCTTTATTTCACTTTGTGTAACCTTTCTTTTTTGCTTCCTTTATGTTGTTGCTGTACTCAGTGAATTCTCTTAGCATTCTGATCACCTGTGTTTTGAATTCTGCATCTGCTAGGTTGGCTATCTCCATATCATTTAGTTCTTTTTTGGTGTTTAGTTCTGTTCTTTCTTTTGGGCCATATTTTTCTGTCTTAATTCAGCAGCCTCCCTGTGTTTGTTTCTGTGTATTAGGTAGAGCTGCTTTGACTCCTTGCCTTAGGGCAACTGTTAAGTTGTATGGTGAGGAGCCTTAGGTATTTCCAGGGTGGAACTACCTGCTTTACCACTTTGTGTCTTTGTGTCAGAGGAGGGCTTGGAGAGGTGACAAAGCTGCTGTTTGGCTTCTGTAGGTTTGCCTGACACTCACCCCATTTCCAGCACTTTGCCCACTTCCTGTATACAACTGGCACTCTTCCATCTGCTGGCCTGGTAGTGAAACATAGAGCTGGTAGGTTTGCATATTTTCTCAGTCTGTGAAGCCCTTTAAGTGGCAAAAATATGGCAGTTCCTTTCCCTGCCCCACCCCCCATTGGGTTTTACAGCCAGAGGTAATGGGAGTTTATCTTCCCAGTGGTGAAATCCTGGGTTGTGTGGTCTGGTTTGCAGCTGAGATTGCTCACTCCCAAGGTATCCCTCCTGACATTTTATTTTACTTTATTTTTTTTAGAAAGAGAGGAAAGAAGAGAAGGAGAGAAACATGAATGCGTGGTAGCCTTTCACACGCCCCCATATGGGGACCTTGCCCACAACCCAGGCATGTGCCCTGACTAAGAATTGAACCTGCAACCTCTAGGTTTGCAGGCTGGCACTCAATCCACTGAGCCACGCCAGCCAGGGCCCTCCTGATTTTTATACACTATATCTGACTGTGGGACCATCTGTTCCATTGCCACTGCCTTTCTCTAGCACACCACATCTCTGCCTCCGCAACTGTGCCCCTCTTAGTAGTATGAATGAATGTGGCTTCTTTAAACCCTTGGTTGTCAGACTTCCATACAACTCAATTTTCTGAGGGTTGTGGGTTTTAATTTGTTTTGAGATCTGGTTGTAATTATTTCTATGATTGCATGAGGAGGCAAAGTGTATCTACCTATGCCTCCATCTTGAATGAAAGTTCCTCTGTATGCAATTTCTTGTATTGTTAATTTTCTATGGTTTAATATTTTGTATATTGCATTGTTGAGCTGGAATAGATCAATTTTATTGCATTTTCTATACTGCATGCAAAATGCTAAACACATATTCAAATACTTGTTAAATTATCAACAAATGTGTTGAAGGGCTTTCTATTCCTAGGAGAAACAATTATCTCAGAAAGAAACACATTAGCATTTTGGAGGTTTGTAAATATTCAAAGGAACATTTTTTTCCCCTCTCTTCGGACCTGGCCACTTTGGGATCAATTGTGTGGACAAACAATGCATTCCCTAGGGGCCTTGTTTCCAAGGGACTGATAAAGATCCTTTGTTGCCTTAAAGAACAAAAGTTAAATAAGTGTTTAGCAGAAGTCAGCCCAGAGGAATGTTCAATGGAAGCGTCAAACTTAGGTCACCAGCAGGTTGAGGAGAATAATGAGAGATGGGATAATGGGCTTGAATGACATCCTTGAATTGAGTAGCCTGTGAAAGAGTTTTAAATTTTCCTTCCAATCCATTATTTAAGTAGCCATAGATTTTTCTCAAAGAAAGAGTTTTTTTTCATTTAACTTGAGAATTGTATTTATTTATTATTTTAATATTTTTTATTAAAAATATTTTATTATTTCCAGAGAGAGAGGAAGGAAAAAAGGCAGAGAGGGAGAGAAACATCAATGTATGGTTGCCTTTCACCTGCCTCCATCCATGGACCTGGTTGGAGACCTGGCTTGCAACCTAGTTATGTGCCCTGGTTGGGGAATCAGACCAGCGACCTTTGGGTTCACAGGCTGGTGTCTTATCCACTGTGCCACCAGCCAGGGCTGTATTTATTTTTAATCGACTTAATTTTTTGAGAACAGTTTTAGATTTATAGAAAAATTGAGAAGATAATATAAATTGCTCATGTATCTCATATGCCCAGTTTTCCCTATTAATATCTTACATTAGTATAATGTATTTGTTGAAATTAATAAACCAAAACTGAATTATTATTATTAAATGAAGCCCATAATTTATTCAGATTTCCTTAGCTTTTACCTAATATCTTTCTTCCTCTATTCTGTGATCCTATGTAGAATACCACATTACATTTTTAAAATTAAATTTATTGGGGTGACATTAGCTTGCAAAGCCATTGCCTCCAGTAAAGTCTCTTTTCATCCCCATTTTCCACCCCATTGCCCACCTCCATCTACTCCCCACCCCCTTTCCCTTTGGCTATCACCGTACTGTGGTTTATGTCTACGTTTTATATATATGTTGTTTTGCCTAATCCTTTCATCTTCTTCTCCAGTACCCTAACCCACCTTCCCTCTGACAGCTGTCAGCCTGTTCCATGTATCCATTCTTTTGTTTTTATTTTGTTTAACATCCATGTTGTTGCAAAGGTTAGGAGTTCCTTCTTTCTTTCTGCTGTATAGTATTCCATTGTGTAGATGTACCAAAGTTTTTTGATCCAGTCATCCACTGATGGGCACTTAGGCTGTTTCTAGCACTTAGCTATTGTAAATAGCACTGCTATAAATATAGGGTTACATAGGTTCTTCTGAATTGGTGTTTCAGGATTCTTTAGGTATAGTCCTAGTAGTGGAATTGCTGGATCAAAAGGCAGTTCCATTTTCAGTTTTTTAAGGAAACTCCATACTGTTTTCCATAGTGGCTGCACCAGCCTGCATTCCCACCAACAGTGCACCAGGGTTCCCTTTTCCCCACATCCTGGTCAACACTTGTTTGTTGATTTGTTGATGATTGCCATTCTGACAGGGGTGAGGTGGTATCTTATTGTGGTTTTAATTTGCACCTCTCTGATGGCTAGTGATGTTGAGCATTCTTTCATATGCCTCTGGGACCCTTGTATGTCTTCCTCAGTGAGTTGTCTGTTCAGGTTCTTTGCCCATTTTTTAATTGGGCTGTCTGTCTCCCTGGTGTTGAGTCGCAGTAGTTCTTTATATATTTTGGAGATCAAACCCTTGTCTGAGGTATCATTGGCAATTATATTTTCCCATACAGTTAGTTCCCTTTGAATTTTGCTGGTGTTTTCTTTAGCTGAACAGAAACTTTTCAGTTTGATATAGTCCCATTTGTTTATTCTTTCTTTTATTTCCTTTGCCCTTGGTGAAGTATCAGTAAACATATTTTTGCGTAGGATATCCAAAATTTTACTGCCTATATTTTTCTCCAGGACCTTTATGGTGACACTGCTATGCTTAAGTCCTTTATCCATCTTGAGTTTATTTTGGTGTATGGTGTAAGTTGGTGGTCTAGTTTTATCTTTTTGCATGTTGCTGTCCAGTTCTCCCAACACCACTTGTTGAAGAGACTGTTTTTACTCCATTTTATGTTCCTTCCCACTTTGTCAAGTATTAATTGACCATAGAGTCCTGGGTTTATTTCTGAGCTCTCTGTTCTCTTCCATTGATCTACATGTCTATTCTTATGCCAGTACCAGGCTGTTTTGATGATAGTAGCCTTGTAGTATTGTTTGAAGTCTGGTATTGTGATCCCTCCTATCTTGTTATTCTTTCTCAAGATTGAAATCACCCAGTTAGAATCTTTTTGTTACTGAAAAATAGAAAATTTATTTATTTATTAAAAGTTTTATTTCATGATTTTTAGATAGAGGGGAAGGGAGAGAGGCAGAGAGGGAGAGAGACATCAATGTATGGTTGCTTTGCACCTTCCTCCAGCCACAGACCTGACTGGAGACCTGGTTATGTCTTGTTTTGTGCCCTGGCTGGGGAATCGAACCTGTGACCTTTGGGTTCACAGGCCGGCACCTTATCCACTGTGCTACCAGCCAGGGCCTTATTTATTTATTTTTAATATATTTTATTGATTATGCTGTTACAGTTGTCCCAATATTTCACCCATTGCCCCCTCTACATGGTATCCCCATTCCCTCCAGCAATACAGCTCTTAGTTTATGTCCATGGGTTGTGCATGTAAGTTCCTCCGCTACTCTATTTCCTACACTGTTTTTAACATCCCCCTGTCTATTCTGTATCTACCAATTTGTACTTCTTAATCTGTGCACCTTTCTCCCAATTCTTCTGTTCCCTTTCCCAGCAGATAACCCTCCAAGTGATCTCCATACCTGTGGTTCTATTTTTGTTCTACTTGTTTGCTTAGTTTGTTTTTAAAATTTTATTGTTGGTGGTTGTGAATTTTTTTTTTTAAGATTTAACTTATTATTTTTATTATTTTCAGAGAGACGGGGAGGGAGAGAAACATCAATGTATGATTG
The DNA here is from genome assembly GCA_004026585.1 of Noctilio leporinus. Classification (NCBI taxonomy): domain Eukaryota; kingdom Metazoa; phylum Chordata; class Mammalia; order Chiroptera; family Noctilionidae; genus Noctilio; species Noctilio leporinus. The sequence goes on along the minus strand of PVIW01011717.1, from coordinate 27,995 downwards.
CCTTTCACCTGCCTCCAGCTAAGGACCTGGCTCTCGACCTGGCTTGCAATCTGGTTATGTGCCCTGGCTGGGAATCGAACTAGCGACCTTTGTTTTCGAAGGTGGCACTACTGAGCCACCAGCCAGGGCCTGGTTGTGAATTTAAAACCATTATAATGTTCATAGTTTTGATCTTTTTCTTAGATAAGTCCCTTTAACATTTCATATAATAATGGCTTGGTGATGATGAATTCCTTTAGTTTTACCTTCCTTTAGTTTTATCTTGTCAAGGAAGCACTTCATCTATGTTGTAGGTCCTTGCTTTTCATCACTTTGAATACATCTTGCCAGTCCTTTCTAGCTTACAAAGTTTATTTTGAGAAATCGGCTGATAGCCTTACAGGAATACCTTTTTAGGTAACTAACCACTTTTCTCTTGCTGCTTTTAGATTCTCTCTTTATATGCAAACTTTGCTGTTTTAATTAGGATGTATCTTGGTATGGTCCTTTTTTGTGTTCCTCTTGTTTGGGACTCTCCATGCTTCCTGGACATGCATGTCAATTTTCTTCACCAACTTAGGGAAGTTTTCTTTTATCATCATTATTATTATTATTTAAAAAAGATTTTATTTATTATTTTTCAGAGAGAAGGGCATGGATGGAGGAAGAAAGGGAGAGAAATGTCAATGTATAGTTGCATTTCACCTGCCTCCAGCTAAGGACTTGGCTGTCGACCTGGCTTGCAACCTGGTTATGTGCCCTGACTGGGGAATTAACCCAGCAACCTTTGGGTTTGCAGGCCTGCACTAATTCACTGAGCCACACCAGCCAAGGCTTTTCATTATTTTAAAGAATAATTTTAAATTTCTTGCTCTTCCTCTTCTCCTTCTGGCACCCCTATGATTTATGATTTAAATGTTCATATATTCGAAGTTGTCCCAGAGGCTCCTTAGCCTATCCTTGTTTTTTGTTTTTAACATTTCGCTTTTCTTCTTGCTGTTCTTATTGGTTGTCTTTTTTTGCTTCCTTATGTTCAAAGTCATTGATTTGATTTTCCGCTTCATGCATTCTACTATTGATTCCTGTATACTTTTATTTATTTCACTTAGTGTAACTTTCCTTTCTGCCTGAGTCTTATTTATGTTGTTCAAGTACCCAATGAGTTCTCTGAATATCCTAATAACCAGTATTTTGAACTCTGTATCTGATAGATTGCTTATCTCCATTTGGTTTAGTTCTTTTTCTGGAGTTTTGTCCTTTCATTAGGGCCATATTTCTTTGTCTCCTCATTTTGGCAGCCTCCTGTGTTTGCTTCTATGTATTAGATAGAGCTGCTTCGACTCCCTGTCTTAGTATCATGGCTGATTGTAAAAAAGTACACTTGTAAGTTGATTGGGGCAGAGCTTTAGGTAATTGCCAAAGTGGGTCAACCTGTGTGAACCAGGTTGATGGAGTCTAAGATATGGTGTCACTGCTTTATGGCTTTGTGTGTAGGAGGGCTCAGAGAGGGGACAATGGCTGCTGCCTGGCCTCTGTAGTTTTGTCTAGGAAGAAGCTGTCCCCTGGCACTTGTCTGATACCAGACATTCCAATTTTTGCCCCTATGCCACTGGTGCCCTTTCAGCTGCTTCTCCAGTGCTTGAGCCCAGAGAAGGTGAGTCTGCACAAGTCCTAAGTTCATTTTGGGTCCTTTAAGAGGAGATGCATGAGAATCTCACAGTTTCTTCTGCTACCCAACCCCCATTGGTTTTTATAGCCAGAATATATGGGTACTTATCTTCCTGGCTCTGGAACCCTGGTCTGGGTGGTCTGGAGTAGGGCTGGGATCTCTTACTCCTGGGGTATCTCTCCTGATTCTTATTTAGCCCAGGTGGGCAGAGACTGTTCCAAGTCTCTGCCCCTCCTAAACATCTGCATGAACATGACTTCTTTAATTCCTTGGTTGTCAGTCCTCCATTCAGCTAGTATTTGTGATTCTGGTTGATAGTTGTTTTATAATTTAGTTATAACTTTTTGCTGTGGTTATTCCAGGAGGTAAGCCATGCCTCCATCTTGACCAAAATCTTGACCAAAAGAATGGACTTTTTAAAACGAGAAGAGCTCTGGGATGCACACTTTTCTTTTGGATCTCTTAAACTTTTTTTTTTTTTTTGTATTTTATTGTTATATTACATTCATTCCATTCCCCCTTAGATCACATTTTTATGCATTAATAAAGAAGTTTGGGCTACTTGCATACAATTGGAGGCTAGATATTGAAGTATTCTCAGCAGACGAGAAATGGTCTCTGGACATTTATAGTCCACATCATTAAAAGGCTATGTGGCTGGAAGTGCAACTTTATTTATTTGCATTTTCTTTTTTGACATTGAGCATTTTGGGAATCTAGTCTCTGGAATATGCATTTATTGACAAAACCATTTTCAATAAAATAAACTTGAAGGAAAGAAATAGCTTGATTTTTGGCTTTTGGATTATAAGAGACCAATGTTCCTGGGGGCAAAATAGCTTGATGAACCTACAGAATAGGAAGAAACCATTTATTTGGCAAATTCATAAATGTCACCCATGGGTTAGATCTAAATCAATAACCTCTAAAAACATCAGTGTTTCTTACTTTTTTGTGAGAAATACAATCCATTTTACTGTATTTTTGAAGGCATCTTTCACTTGTTTGTTTCGAAGAGTATAAATGAATGGATTAAGCAAGGGGGCAACAGAAGTAGTGAGAACAGACACCACTTTATTAATGGCCACTCCTTCCTTTGCTGAAGGTTTGATGTAGATGAAGATGCAGCTACCATAGGTGATGGAAACCACAATCATGTGAGAGGAGCAGGTAGAAAAGGCTTTTTTCCTTTGTTGGGCAGAAGGAAATCTTAGAATGGTCTTCACAATGTATGTGTAGGAAAGAACTACGCACACTAACGTAATAATGAGTGTCAGGACAGCAAAACTCAACACAATTTTTTCTATTAACACTGTGTCTGAGCATGTTATTTGTAAAATAGGAGATGCATCACAGCCAAAGTGATCAATCACATTTGAATCACAGAATTCTAGTTGGAGGCCCAGGCCTAGAGGTGGGAGGATAATCAATAGGCCAGCAAACCAACAGCAGAGAACAAGTGTAGTACAGACTCTGTTGTTCATGATGGTCATGTAATGCAGCGGCTTACAAATGGCCACGTAGCGGTCATAGGACATGGCTGCAAGAAGAAAAAATTCTGTTGCTGCAAAGAAGACAACAAAAAATAATTGAGTGGCACAAGCATTATAGGTAACAGTATTATCTCCCGTTATTATAGTGTATAGGAATCTGGGAATACAGACAGTGGTGAATGAAACTTCTAAAAAAGAGAAGTTTCGGAGGAAAAAGTACATGGGAGTTTGAAGATGGGAATCCAAAAATGTGAGGGTAATGATGATGAGGTTACCAGCCACACTCAGCATGTAGGTTAGAAACAAGAATGCAAAAAGCAGAACTTGTATTTCTGGGTCATCTGTCAGTCCCAGCAGGATGAATGTTGTTATTGCTGTATGATTTCTCATTACTGCCTTGTACCAAGTCAACAATAATTCCATCTGAAAAGAGAAGTGTCATAAGAAGCTGGCATTGAAAACTAAATGAAAATATACCCAACAAGCAGTTCACATGTACTTTCTTCTTTTGCTTAATAACCAATTTGTTAACAGAATACCTGTGATATCTTCCTAGGAGACATCTACAGGAAATGTCTAATATAGAGCTCATACTTATAATTCTTTGATAAGAAAGCACATTTATAGCCCTGGCTGGTATGGCTCAGTGGGTTAGGTGTCAGCCTGAGAACCAAAAGGTCTCTAGTTTGATACCTAGTCAGGGCACATGTATGAGTTGAGGGCCAGGTCCCCAGTTGGGGTTGCACCAGAGGCAACCACACATTGATGTTTCCCTTCCCCTCTTTCTCCCTCTTTTCCCCTCTCTCTAAAAATAAAAATATTACGAAAATAAAGCACATTAACAAAGATGTCAAATAAAAAAACCCAAAATATAAATCGTGTCTGTTTTGCATTTTAACAATATTGCCTTGTGGTACAGATTTTATTTGGAGGAAATTGTCATTTCTGAAGATTTCCCTCCCTTCCTCATTTTTCTTTACTTTTCTACACCATACTGAAATGTTCTATTTTTCAAAACCAAGAAGGATCTGTTAATTAGTATTTTTATGTTTTTAAAGTAAAACAAAATTTTATAGCAATTTTAGTATCACAGCAAAATTGAGGGGACGGTGTAGAGAGTTCCTGTATACTTCCTGTTATCACACATACGTAACCTCCGCCATTATCAACAGCCTCCCACAGTGTGGTACATTTGTGACAACTGATAAACCAAGACAACAAAGTCCATAACTTATGTTATGGTTGTATGTTCTATGGTTTTGGGCAAACATTTAATTAGTATTTTATGTTGATCATCTTATGTTGTTATGCTAAATTTTAACAGCAGCACATTCATTTAAAAGTGTTAGTTCTGCTTTCTGTAGTTCAAATTAGCTCTCAATTGGCAGGTAAAAAGTTTAAAATGCAAAGATATATTTTGTTTTTTTACCCTGTATTTAGGGAAATGAGAGTACTCCCTAAAGCCAGTTGTGGGACTGCTTACGCGGAGGGTTTCCTGAAGTGACATAAAGAAACATGCCCTGAAACCTGAAAATAACCCACAATTAGTCCTGTTCTGTAGCTTTGGGTCATGGGTGGAGCCCAGAGGGACTGATCTGTGGTGTATACTTTCTTTGGCAGCCTGGTCAATCCGGTGCTCTTTGAGGAACTCAGCCATCAGAGTTTGTCTCAGGATGTATCTTAGTGACTTCTTGAATAATTGCTGCTGCTCCCCTCCTCAAGTCACCTTTCCCCACTAACTTACAACCATTTATGTTCTCTGAGTTTTGATATATGGTAACTTGCCCAAGCAACATCCAGAAACAAGTGGACACACATGAGCCGATCTTTGTAAACAAATTATAAAGTACCCTACTTTTCTCATTGACATCTATTGCTGTCCATTTCATAACTCCCAAGAGTTTTAAGCCTCCCTGTGCTCTAATTTACACTTTCTCAGGAATCCCGTTAGACAGAGGCTCAGGAAATTCCCTCCTCTTTCATGTCAAAACTTACCCTCATTGAGATTCATATTTCAAGCAGCTGCTCTCAGGTATCCATCTGTAAAAGAATTTTACATTTTTTACTGAGACACTAATAGTTAATAATAACTTAATCTATTGGCCTATAATAGAGAGGATTCATTGTTAAATAGGAAAATTTAGTCATAAGGGTTTGTAGGAAAACATTACATACTGCTACATAGGAGGAAAATCTAATAATCTCTTGTGTATTTAAACAATTGCCCCAGTTGTATTCAATGTGTGAATTATGAATAGAAAAAAATACATTAGGGCACTCTTCTTTCCTATTGCTCAAGTAAATAATCTACAATTATTCCTTCAAATATTTATTTATTTATTTTAAAGATTTTATTTATCACTTTCAGAGAGGAAGGGAGAGAGGCAGAGAGGGAGAGAGACATCAATGTATGGTTGCCTTTCACCTGCCTCCAGCTACAGACCTGGCTGGAGACCTGGCTTGCAACCTCATTATGTGCCCTGGCTGGGGAATCGAACCTAAGCCAGAGCCTTATCCACTGAGCCACCAGCCAGGGTTCAAATAAATATTTAATAAGCATCTATTTAAAAAGCATAATATCAGAAATCCCACATATGATTTCACTCATATGTAGGTAAAACTGAAAGCAACAAATGAATAAATAAACAAAACTCATAGACAGAACAACAGTATAGTGGTTACCAGAGGGAAGGGGGTGCAGGTGGGATGATGAAGGGTAAAGGGTAAAGGGTGTCAAATACGTGGTGATGGAAGAAAATTTGACTTTAGGTGGTGGACACAATACAATATGAAGATCATGTATTGTAGAAATGCACACCTGAAACCTATATAATCTTTAAAAATATGTATATTTATTGTTGTTATATTACATTCATCTCATTTCCATCCCCCTATATAGTAATCTTATTAACCACTGTTACCCAATTAATAAAAAGAAAGAAAAAATAAAATACTTTCAGACTACTAGTGGGAAATGATATTCCATTTTAGTGCATATTCAGCAACATGGCAAAACAGATAATAATGAAAATGCAACTTTGGACTCAGGATAACTACTTCATGATTACTCCTTTAAATCACTTTTAATTATGTTGGCAGCTTTTGATATTTTCCTATGTTCGCTCAATTTCTCCACATTTTTTTCTTTCTATTATAAAGACATTTGCATCATTTATCACTGTAAGCTCAGTTGGCAAGGTGCACTGTTCAGAGTTCACAAGCATGATCTTGGGAAAGAGAAACCCTCCCTTAGCTCATGGGAGAAATCATGTACTGCAAAGGTAGTGTCTTGCCATGCACTTGTCAGGGAAAGACTCTGATAGGCTTAACTAAATGATAGGTCAGGTTCATTTTCACATTCCTAATTTTCCTCCCTGCCTTCCTTCCTCTCACAAGAAGAGTTAAATCCTTGTGCTTGCTATTGACATTGTTAACTCCAGCCCTCCCTCTCTTATGAAGTTCCTAGGATCTAAAATTATTCCTGGCTTCTCTGAGCAAAACTATTATTCTTCTATATTGATAGGAAAGACTGGTGAATTCAGTCATAATAACGTTCATTTAATGATCATTAATTTAATGTTTTAAAATGGCTAATATGTGCAAATCTTCAACAATATTATGTTTTAATTCATGAAGCTTGTTATATTAGCACTACTTCTCATAGTGTAATTAACCTGTGATGGCAGATCCTTTGGGTACATATGTGGTAGACTGCTGCAGACAAATTCAAACAATTTCAAAACAATGGCTAGCCTTTACCAGCAATCATTGCAATGTTCTCTGGTATATTGGGAAAATTTCCCTAGGAGACTGAGTTATTTATTTATTTATTTATTTTTAGTTTGGATCAGTTAAAATTGTAACAATTTCATTACATAAATAATAAATTTCACTCCCTCCCTCCCATAAGTATTGTTTTTAATCAACATTCATAGGGAGGCCATGATGACTTAACCAGTGCAAGACTACCTCTTCTGGCTGCCAGGTAGGGAGCTGGGTGAGTGAGTGGAATCTTGTTATTTTTCTCCATCGATTCCCTATTTAGTTAATTCCAATATATCTGAGAGACTTTGACCTTACTTATGTTTGGAATAAACCTCATTTTATGTTTATTTTGGACAGGCTGCCCATGTGATGGATAGTAGAGATTAAAGAAGAGTAGAACGCCGTTCCCCCAAACCTTTACTACCTGCCAAAAAAAAAAAAAGAAAGAAAAGAAAAGAAAAGAAAAAAAAAAAGACTTAAGTAACAGATAAAGAATAAGATGAGGTTCCCTGTAAGGTAATTTATAATGCTGATATTATTTTATTTCTATGACACTAGTGGATATTATTGGGTGGTATCTTTTCCATCACCTTTTATAATTCTGTCTCTTAAGTAGTAACAGCTTCTTCAACTCAATAGTTATGATTGGCCCTTTTGAAGGCCAAAGTGACTATGGCAGCAAATTCTATGTTTCTTCAGAATAACAATATAATCAGAATGATCATTGAATGCTTCCCTTTGTTATCATTTATAATGAACTAAATTCCAGATTTTAAAACTCACTATATTCACCTTCTCCTTATGTTTAGAGCATTTGGAAAAATACGCTGTGACAATTACATACTTACTTTTCTGACAGTTCTTTACCAGGATCCCTTGAAGGAACCACAATTCGAGGAATGTTTAATTTATGTTTTGTTGTACTTCTGTTCCCTCTCTCACATTCTACCTATTTCAACTGCCAGTCTCACCCATCACACTAGCATATGTGTGTGAGCATGAGGCAGAGCTCTCCTAGATTTTCATCGCTCCTGGTATAATGAGTTCAGTCTTCTCTTCCCGCACCAAGTCTAAAATAGCATGTTACTAGATTTCCCAGATACTTTGTTAGTTAAAAGGAAGAAAACAGTGGTAAAGAGATACAGAAGGTTTCTCTCTAGTTTTGTCTATAGCACACCTCTGAATTCCTGGGAAGAAGACAGGCTTCCCTGAAAATTCTATAACAGAAACATTTCTTTTATATGTTTAGCTTACTAGTGCACAGGGAACATCTGAGCAAATAATACAATAGTCCTTGGTGACCCAATTTCAAAAGTTACTAATGAAGTGGCATCAGTCTAATGAACAATGTAAAAAAAAAAAACTCACCCCAAAACATGTAGCAATGGAACACTGTCCTCAGAGACATGGGGGGTATTCTGATGTCATCTGAATTCCATTTTGATTTCTTTGTTGAATCTTTATATTTCCCCTAGAATTACACATTCTGTTAGGTACTTCATATATAATATATTATTTATCTTTGACATAAATCATAGATAAAGTAAGAAAAAGAACCCAAACTTTCCTCATTTTATAGATGAGAAAACTGAGGAGCAAAAGAATAACCAGCCAGATTGCCTTACAGTGGTAGTGTAAGTTTTGAAAAAAAATTTACCTGAGCACAAAAATTCTGATTCTTTCCCCTTTACTAGCCTAGCTGCTTGTCCCAATATTTAAGACATTTATCAACACTAATATACCACATGGCTTCACTTTTATGTGGATCTAAAGAACAAAACAAAGAAAATAGACACAGAGGACTGATTGATGGTTGCTATATGGGGTGAGGTTGGAGGACAGGGTGAAAGAGGTGAAGATTAAGAAATACAGACTGGAAGTTACAAAACAGTCACAGGGATGTAAAGTAAAACACAGGACATATAGTCAACAGTGTTGTGATAACTATGTATGGTGCCAGTTGGGTACTAGAAATATTGAGGGGAATACTATGTAAAGTATATAATTGTCTAATCACTAAGCTGTATACCTGAAACCAATACAAAATAAAATTGAAAGAAAACACATAAAATTTCAACCTGATGTTTGCACAGTGCTACCTGGCCTGTGTTTTCACCCTTCCTACTTCTACTTTTGACTTTTCAGGTAGAACATGAAACTACTTTTGGTATTTGAAGCAATGGAGAGTTTTGCATCCCAAACACTAAATAAAAAATTGCCTAGTTCCAGGATCTGTTTCTCTTTTTGTTAGGTCTTATTACTGTTCAATAACCCTGCATAAAACTTATTCTCTTGTTATCTCTGCTTTTATTACTAGACATTATTACTCTGCTATTTTCATTGTTCCTGGTGTCAAATGATGGAGCAGAGGTGTGTTCCTGGTGCCTCTACTGAAGCAGGTACTTCTACTGTCCCTCCACTCAGTCCACTCACTGCTCCTCTACTGAGGTTTCTCACACTGATGAGCATGTCACATATCTGTCATCCCACTGTTGGTGGAGAGTAGTTGATAATTTTCCCTGGCAGGATGGTAGGCTGGGGAGAAAGACTTGTCTCCATTTACAATATCTTTTTGAAGACCATCCTGATGGCTATGGCAGAGACTGTTAATTCCTTTTTCTTTCCTTGTCCATAGCAACTGAACCTCAGTTTAAAAAATACATCGTGCTAAGTGCACAGATTGAATGCTACTCAGACTCCCTTACAAATGATATGGTTGTGTGTGGCTATGTGGCTAAGATTATGGCCAATAATATATATTATAATTTTTTAAATCACCATTATTACTATAGAGCCATAAATGTCCCTAAAAACAGTGCTTTAGTTCTATCCCATAAATTTTTATATTTGTCTTTAAAGTTTGGTGTTTTTCTGTGAAATTCATTACTAATTTCTAATTTAATTCCATGTGGCCAGATAACATGCTTGGTATAATTTGGATGCTTTCAAATTTAACAGGGCTATTATTAGAGCTCTGAATATTGTTTAACTTGGTAAATATTATTTGTGAACCTTAAAATAATTCTCTCTTCTTTTTTGTTTTTGGAGTGCTCTATAAATTCAGATCATGTTGATAGATAATGCTATCTTCTATATACTTAATGCATCTTTCACTAATGATTCAAGCAATTATTGAGATAGGAATGTTTTTTTAATCATTTTTTATTGTTATTCTATTACATTTTCTATTCTATTAAATTTTCCCCTTTTTCCTACCTCCACCAATGCCACCCCTACTCTCACAGTCAATTCCCACACTGTGTCCATGTCTGTGGGTCATTCATACATGTTCTTTGTCTAGTCCCTTCCCCTTCTACCACCATTTCCCCTATCCTCCCTCCCCACTGGTGACTTTCAGTCTATTGAAATTTCTGTCTATAATTGTGGATTTTCCTTTTCTCCTTGTAGTTTTATCAGTTTCTGTTTCATGTACTTTGAAGTTCTTTATTACATGCATAAGCAGTTAGGTTACTTATGGTTTCTTAGGAATATGTCCCTTTGTCATTGACAAATGACTTTAATTCCAGTCTAAACTTCTTTAAAAAATTTTCTTATTAATTGTTGCTGTATTACATTTGTTCCCCTTTTTTTCTCATTGCTCTTCCCTGTCCCACCCATCTGCCCTTCTCCCACATTCAATCCCCACCTTGTTACCCGTGTCCATGGTTCATTTATACTAGTTCTTTGACTAGCCTCTTCCCCTTCTTTCACCCTTTCTCGCCATATCCTCTCCCCTAAGGTCACTGTCTTGTTTCCATGCCACTGGTCCTATTTTGTTCATTTATTTGTTTTGTTCATTAGGGTACGGTATTAGATAAGATCATATGGTATCTGTCTTTGGCCGCCTGGCTTATTTCACTAAGTGTATACTGACACAAACTGCGGGGGTGTTTCTGAGGAACCAAACTGACGCTCGCTCTGGGGTTCCTGCCGCCCGCGGGTCCCCCCATCCCGGCTCCCCGAGCGTGCGGAGCCCATCCTGAGTCTCCCACCGCAGCATTCGGGCAGCCTGGCGCCCACCAGCCACACTGCCAGGCCAGGCTTGCTCTGGGCACCTGCCGGGGCCCAGCCCCCCTCTCAGGATGACCTGGACTTGGGGAGCAGAGTCAGGTGAGGGGGAGCCCAGCAGCGTGGGCCAGGTGCCAAGAGGAGGGGGCTGTGCCCTGAGGCCACCCAGTCCCGACCCTCACACTACAGACAACCCAATGGTGCTGAACCCTGGTCCCGGCCACACCCAGAGGGAGGCGGCAGTTCTTAACCTGTACAGTTTTATTGTACCGGCTCTCCCCTGTATCATACACCTTGAAACGGAGTCAGCTTTTTAATTATATATAAAGATGAATATATATAAATATATATAAATATAAACTTTTTAAAACTGTGAAAAATAGCTATGAAATTATATATATAAAAAAAAGCGAACACATTCTGATGTGCAGAATATTATTTTTTATTTCCTATTAGATTGTGAGTGTCACCCAACTTCACGGGCCTCCCCTTGTCCCACGCACACCCCGCCCCCACCCGCCCTGGCCCAGGTGTACTGTACTCCCCCCCAGACATGGAGGAGGTAGTGAGGGCAGAGGGAGGAGGGCCGCCAGCCCGGTCTGGCCCAGGGCAGCACTTACCAGCCCCGAGACCTCCAGGGAGACCGGAGGCCCTGTCCAGACAATCTTAAGGGAAGGAAAAGCCAGACTTCGGTTTTATTTTTTGGGGGAATTATTGTTTCCCTTTTTTTTTTTTAAGTTTCTTTTGGAATTTTGTTCATTAGTGAAGTCTGTGTGATCTTTTTCATAAAAAGAAAAAAAGAAAAAAAGCTACCATTGGGGGGCAAAAATCAGCAAAATGAAAAGGGAAACATCCATATGGGAAAACATATTTGCCAATGATACCTCAGACACAGGTTTGAACTCCAAAATATATAAAGAACTTATATGACTCAACACTAGGGAGACAGACAACCCAATTAAAAAGTGGACGAAAGACCTAAACAGACACTTCTCAGAGGACAAAGGGCCCATAAGCATATGGAAGAATGCTAGGTTGTTCCATTGAAAGCCATATGACAGTTTGGGCAGTTCCTTGTTAATTTTCATCAAAGTTCATGCATTTGAGGTTCACGAATGCTCTGAACGTGGGAGGCTGCAGCACCAGGATAAGTCAGACCTTCTCAGTGGGGCCGGAGGAGCCAGGGGGCTTCTCAAAGGGGACATTTGAATCGAATCAAGGCCACCGGCTCCTGTTCCCACCTCGGTGCTGGACCCTTACTGGTGATCACAGGTCCTCCAGAGGAAGCCGGTGGGGACAGGTGCAGGGGCCGCAGAAGCCGGCCATCACGTCTGTCTGAGCAGGAATGAGGGAGAAAGCAGCCACTAAATAACCCACCACGAATGTGATGAGCTTCTTAAAAAGTAGCTCAGGTCCTTGGCTCCTTCATTTTAAAGTGATCAAGGTAGGGGCTTTGAGCAAGACCATTTCAGGAATTTTAAGAGAAATGAAAGCTGCTAGATGAGGGCAAATAAGTGTCATCACCAATCTTTCCTTTGTCCAGATCCTCTACTGTAATTATGTCTAATTAAATTCCTAGACAAAAAAAAAAAAAAAAAGGGGG
>PVIW01011717.1:0-15378 GCA_004026585.1 Noctilio leporinus | reverse complement strand
GTCTCCTAGAGATCATGCTGGGTGGGTTCGTAGACCCAGGTCAGCAAATAGACAAGTCAGGAAGGAACTTACATGACACTGGGCTCAACCTCCTAACCCCCGCATTGAGAAAAATAAGACGGAAAGAGTTTGTGGGATTTGGTCATGATCAGTGATTAATTATACATCTGAGGAATATTCTCATCTTATAAAGACACAAGTAAATATTTAAATTCACCTCAAAACTCAGCATGCTCCACATCTAAGCTAATGAGTATTTCCCTCATTTTTTTTGCTATGTAGTATTCTATTGTGTAAATGTACCACAGTTTTTTGATCCATTCATCTACTGATGGGTACTTGGGTTGTTTTCAGTACTTAGCTATTGTGAATAGTGCTGCTATGAACATAGGGGTGCTTAGGTCCTTTTGAATTGGTGTTTCAGGGTCCTTTGGGTATAATCCTACCAGTGAAATTGCTGGATCAGAAGGAGGTTCCATTTTTAGTTTTATGAGGAAATTCCATACTGTTTTCCATAAAGTACCAGTCTGTATTCCCACCAACGGTGCACGAGGGTTCCCTTTTCCCTACATCCTCACAAACATTTGTTGTTAATGATGGCCAATCTGACAACTGTGAGGTGGTATCTCATTGTGGTTTTAATTTGCATCTCTATGATGGCTAATGATGTTGAGCATTCTTCCATATGCTTATGGGCCCTTTGTCCTCTGAGAAGTGTCTGTTTAGGTCCTTCGCCCACTTTTTAATTGGGTTGTCTGTCTCCCTGGTGTTGAGTCATATAAGTTCTTTATATATTTTGGAGTTCAAACCTGTGTCTGAGGTATCATTGGCAAATATGTTTTCCCATATGGATGTTTCCCTTTTTATTTTGCTGATGTTTTCTTTAAAAAAAATTTTAAAAAATATTATTTAGTTTTTAAAAAGATTTTATTTATTATTTCCAGAGAGAAGGAAAGGGACAGAGGCAGAGAGGGAGAGAAACATTAATGTATAGTTGCCTTTCACCTGCCTCCAGCTACGGACCTGGATGGAGACCTGGCTTGCAATCTGGTTATGTGCCCTGGCTGGGAATCAAACCAGCAACCTTTGGGTTCAAAGGCCAGCACCTATCCACTGACCTACCTGCCAGGGCCTGATGAGCAGAAACTTTTTAGTTTGATGTAGTCCCATTTATTTATTTGTTCTTTTATTTCCCTTGCCCTAGGAGAAATACTAATGAAAATATTGCTGCGTGGAATATCTGAAATTTTACTTCCTATGTTTTCCTTTAGGACTTTTATGGTGGTGTGGCTTATGTTTAATTCTTTTATCCATCTTGAGTTTATTCTGGTGTATGGTGTAAGTTGGTGGTCTAATTTCAGTTTTTTGCATGTTGCTGTCCAGTTCTCCCAGCATCACTTGTTAAAGAGGCTATTTTTACTCCATTTGTTAAAAATTAGTTGACCATAGAGAGATGAGTTTATTTCTGAACTCTCTATTCTGTTTCATTGATCTATATGTCTATTGTTATGCCAATACTAGACTGTTTTGATTACAATGGCTCTGTAAGTATAGTTTGATATCTGACACTGTGAATCCTCCTATTTTATTCTTCTTTCTCAAGATTGCTGTGGCTATGCAGGGCTGTTGTTGGCTCCATATAAGTTTTTGAAGTATTTTTTCTATATCTGTGAAATATGTTGTTGATATTTTAATAAGCATTGTTTTGCATCTATAAATTCACTTGTGTGATATGGACATTTTAATTGATGTTAATTCTCCCCATCCATGAACATGGTATGTGCTTCCATTTATTTGTATTTTCCTTAATTTCTTTCTTTAGTGTTCTGTAGTTTTTTGAATACAGGTCTTTTACCTCCTTGGTAAAGTTTATTCCTAGATTCTTTCTTTCTTTCTTTATTTTGTTGCTATAGTAAATAGGAATTGTTTCCTAGTTTCTATCTCTGATATTTCATTGTTGATGTACAAAAATGCCTTCAATTTTTTTTTGACAATTGACTTTGTATCCAGATATTTTGTCAAATTCACTTATTAGGCTGAGTAGTTTTTAGTGAAGTCCATAGTCTATGTACATTATCATGCCATCTACAAATAATGATAGGTTCACTTCCTCCTTTCCAGTTTGGATGCCTTTCATTAATTTTTCTTATCTGATCATTGTGGTGAGAACTTCCTAAATGATGTTGAATAGAAGTGGAGAGAGTGGACACCCTTATCTTATTCCTGATCTTAAGGGGCAGGCTTTTAGTTTTTGGCCAGTGAGTACGATGTTGGCTGCAAGTTTCTCATATATTGCCATTATTATGTTGAGGTATGCTCCCTTTATTCCCACTTTGCTGAGTATTTTTATCATAAATGGGTGCTGTACTTTATCAAATGCTTTTTTTTTAGCGCCTATTGATATGATAATATGGTTTTTGTCTTTCATTTTTTTATGTGGTGTACTACATTTATTGATTTGTAATTATTATACCATCCTTGCATCCCTGGATGAATCCCACTTGATCATGGTGTATGATCTTTTTAATGTATTGCTAGATCCAGTTTGCTAATATTTTGTTAAGGATTTTAACATCATGTTCATTAGTAATATTGGTTAGTAGTTTTCTTTCTTTTTTTTTTTTTTTAAACATATTTGCTGATATATCTTTTTTTTTTTTTTTAAGATTTTATTTCATTATTTTTAGAAAGAGGGAAAGGGAGAGAGGTAGAGAGAGAGAGAGACATCAATGTATGGTTGCTTTTCAGCTGCCTCCAGCCACAGACCTAACTGGAGACCTGGTTTGCAACCTTGTTATGTGCCCTGGCTGGGGAATCGAACCTGCGACCTTTGGGTTCGCAGGCCGGCGCCTTATCCCCTGTGCTACCAGCCAGGGCTGGTTAGTAGTTTTCTTACTTTATTGTGTTTTGACCTGGTTTTGGGATTAAAATAATAGTGGCCTCATAGAAAGAGTTTGGGAGTCTTCTCTCTTCTTGGATATTTTGGAATAGGTTGAGAAGGATAGGAGTTAGTTCTTCCCTAAATGTTTGGTAAGGTTTACCTATATAGTCATCTGGTCCGGGGCTTTTGTGTGCTGGGAGTTATTTCGTTACTGCTTCAATATCACTAGTTGTTATCAGTCTATTCAGGCTTTCTGCTTTTTCTTGATCCAGTGTTGGAAGGTTATATGTTTCCAGAAACTTGTCCATTTCACTCAGGTTGTCATATTTTTTGCCATATAACTGTTCATAGTAATTTCTTACAATCCTTTGTATTTCTGTGTTACCAGTTGTGATCTCTCCTCTGTCTTTTCTAATTTTGTTTATTTAGGTCCTCTCTCTTTTTTTCTTGATGAGTGTGGTTAAAGGCTTGTCAATTTTATCTTTACAAAGAATCAGCCCCTGGATTTATTGAACCTTTGAATTATTCTTTTAGTCTCTATGTCATTTAATTCTGCTCTGATCTTGATTATTTCCTTCCATTTACTTGCCCTAGGATTTGTTTGTTGTTGTTCCTCTAGAACTTTTAGATGTAGGATTAGGTTGTTTGAGATTCTTCTCACCTTTTTAGGTAGGCCTGTATTGCTATGAATTTCCCACTCAAGACTGCCTTTGTTGTGTCCTATAGGTTTTGGGCTGTTGTATGTTCATTCTCATTTGTTTCCAGAAACTTTTTGATTTCTTCCTTGATCTCATTGTTAACCCAATTATTATATAATACCATGTTATTCAGTCTCCATGACTTTGAATGTTTTGGGTTTTTTGCCTTGTGGTTGGTTTTTTGTTTCAAACTGTTGTGATCTGGGAAGATACATGATATAATTTCAATTTTCTTGAATTTGTGGAAGCCTGTTTTGTGTCCTACTGTATGGTTTCACTTTGAGAATTATCCATGTCTATTTGAAAAGAATTGTATTTTGCTTCCTGGGGGTGAAAAGCTCTATATATATCAGCTAAGTCCATTTGATCTACAGTGTTGTTCAATGCTAAGTCCATTTGATCTACAGTGTTGTTCAATGCCATAATATCCTTGGTGTTTGTTTGCTTGGAAGATCTGCCCATTAGTCCAACATATTAAAACTTCCTTTGATCCTTGTTCTCTCATATCATGGCCTCTGAAGGTGGGAAGTTCCTCTTCATTTCAAAACTATCCAACCCCTAGGATCTTCCAGTTTAAAATGCATTGCCACAGGAATCTCTTGCTGACCTTGTATTACTACTCCACCACCAATGCTACTACCAGGCCTGAATTAGTCCTATTCATCCACACTTGTGTCATTACTTATCCATGGCTCTCATATCTCTTACCAAACTACAGTTTCATGTTTAATTGTTCTTTCTGTTCTAAATAATAAGTGCCTTGGGGAATGCCTATCTGTATGCTAAATGCTAGAATGCTTTAAGCCTAGTATTTATAGATGAATATTACTTACATAATAGAGATAATCTTCTGACATGGTAATTTGATACTTCTGATAATGCAAAATGAAAATTTTTACATAAGAGGAGAGCAAAAAGGGGATGGATGTAATACAACAACAATAAAATTAAAAAAAAATTTTTACCTAAAAAAAAAAAGATTAAAAATGCGAAAGTAACATTGGGCATTAATCTATGAATGAAAGATAAAAGAAAGTCATAGACAGTGTTAACTATTCTGTTAGAACATTTATTTTTAGTTTTCTGAATGAATAAAAATGTAAGTCAAATTTATTGAAGATATATAACTTCATAAACCTGAAAATAATCCTATATTTATAGTCATAATTTACACTGGAGAAATGTAGAGAAATTAAGTTTAGAAAAGTGCACTATTGCTTAGTAAGTAGTAGAACTATGATTCAAAACTAGTTTTATTAATTTTGAAAGGAGCTATTTATTCAAGTAATTGTATCTGCTTCTTTAGAGGCATCTGATTTTAAGAAATATCCCAGGAAACACTAAATTTTACATATATAAAAGTAAAATATAATGCACTTAAATAATACATTATTAGTTCTATGTTAGGAATAAATATTAATTATAATTGGATAATATATTATAAAACTATATAATTAATTTAAAAATAATGTTACCAGTATATAGTAGAAAATATAGGCAAGTGGAAATGGAAAAATAAATAAAAGAAAGAGAAGAGGAAAAAAGAAAAGGATGGCCTTATAATCTGGACTTTTAACTTCATTGGGTAAAACCTGCCTCCATGCATTTCTATTGGTGTTCATCATCTGCTCTTCTATGAGTGAACCTCCTCATGTGAATCCAGTAAAGCACTGGGTGGCCCTGCATGAATTTCTCAAAATCTTAGAGAGCTTGAGAGAGGTCTCCAAGTTTAGTTTCAGTCAGAAAAATAACATTGGGGCAACTATCCTTACTTTATCAAACTTCTAAAATTTTTAGCTTGTCTGATTCTTTGATTTTGCCATAACCTATGCTATTAATTCATCAACTTAAATCTAGGCAGTATCTATATTTTAGTTAAGATTTAATATTTGCTTATTTTTCTCCACATGAGAGTTCCTACGTACACCACTAAGATGAAGGGTGTAGAGATCAACTTCAGTGTATCAAGTCCTCTGTGATTTCAATTTGTATAACTGCTGTTACACCACTGACTTCTGACTTTTTAAACCCAAGGTGAAAATAATTTTCTATACAAGTTTGCTTTATCTTCCAGGTTCATAGCTTGGTCACATATGTAAGTGGTATTCATGATATTATATTTCTAAGCCATAACATGGCTGCTAATGGGTATTAGTTAGTCACATATTTCCTCAATATGAACCCTGAACAAACTGAGAAATGGACACAAGAATCAGGTGTCAATACTTACTTTATTCATGATAAATGTAGATTGAAGAATGGGGCTAAGATAAGAGAGTTTCCTTAAATTGGCATGATTTATTTGCCATCTTAGAAGCAGAACATTTCTGAAACCGTTAGGAGAGTACATTCTGTCCCAGTGAGCTAACTCAGAGGCAAATACTCAGTTACAAGCAATGATCTTTATCCCAATCTCAACAAGCAGGTAATCTAGGTCTTTAAACAATTCTTGAATGAGAGTTTTTAAACATTCACAAAAAGAGTCAAAGTACAATAATCATCAGATATATACCCATTGCCCATCAGACAGGTTCCACATTATAAACACTCCTAGGACTATACCCAAAGAACCCTGAAATTCATAAGAACCTATGTATCCCTACGTTCATAGCAGCACTATTTACAATAGCCAAGTGCTGGAAACAGCCTAAGTGCCCACCAGTGGATGATTGGATCAAAAAACTTTGGTACATTTACACAATGGAATACTACACAGCAGAAAAGAAAGAAGGAACTCCTAACCCTTACAACAACATGGATAGAACTAGAAAGTATTACACTTAATGAAATAAGTCAGTCAGTAAAGGACAAATATCATATGATCTCACCCATTACAGGACAATAATGAACAAAAACAAACAAAGCAAAATAGAACCAGATACATGAATACAATGAATAGACCTTCAGTGGGCAGAGGGGAGGGGGGAGGGGGAAGGGGAGAGGAGGAGGCGAAGAAGGAGAGCAATTTAGTCAAGGAACTAGTATGGAAGAACCATGGACATGGATAACAAGTGGGATTGACTTTGCGGAGAGTGGGTGGGTGGGGAAGGGGCCAGAGGGAAGGAAAAAGGGGATGGATGTAATAAAACAACAATAAAATTAAATAAAAAAACATTAGAATAATTTTTCTCTATCATCTCCAATCTTCTGCCTTTTGCCTGGCATTTCACCCATAAATTTATTGCATTTCACCCACAAGTTTACCAGTAGGTATATCTAACTGATAAGAAAATTTTCTTTTACCTAACATCATGCCTTCATCCCACATGTTCAATGTGTATTCAATGTGGTTCACATTAAGACTTTTTTTCAAACCCTGGCTGGTAGCACAGTGGATAAGGTGCCGGCCTGCGAACCCAAAGGTCGCAGGTTCGATTCCCCAGCCAGGGCACATAACAAGGTTGCAAACCAGGTCTCCAGTCAGGTCTGTGGCTGGAGGCAGGTGAAAAGCAACCATGCACTGATGTCTCTCTCCCTCTCTGCCTCTCTCCCTTCCCCTCCTTCTGAAAATGATGAAATAAAATCTTTAAAAAAAAAAAAAAAGATTTTTTTTCACATTTAAGGTGTTAGAGTTAAAATCCAAACAAATTCACATATCACATTTGGTTGTTATGCTACTTACAACTTTTATTTTTGTATTCCCTTACAGTCCTTTTATTATTATTTTTTGTATTATTTGATGAAGAAACAAGGCCATCTTCCTTATGGTATCACTTAACTTGTTACTCTATCACTCAATTTTCTTTTAGATGTTAATTAGATTTAATTCAATTAATTATAGATTATATTTTTAGCAAAGATACTTGATAGGTGTGACTGTATGCTTTCCATTGCATCACATCATGAGCCTTATAATGTCTGCTTGATCTACTTTAATGATTCAATTGCTCAATTAATTTCCTTTTATAATTCTATATACTCATGGATTTTTCATACGCTGTCTGTCCTGAAACTATCAAGCCAATGTCAATATAATTAAAACAGTTTGCATGGCCCATACTTTTGGGACAGCATATTTGATATTTTTCAATCTATTACAGCTATTATTTTTATGTTCAAATTTATCTCATTTTAGGCCAGTAGGTAGGATCTAAATTGGTTTCTGTGTCCTTATATGATATTTTTTTGCCTCCATTTTTTCTGAAGTAATAAGACATTCAGGCTCAGTTTGTATGCTTCCTACCCCTAACCTGCAAACAACTCTTTCTCCAAGAAGCCCCGGCTCCTCTCAGTGGGAAATAGTATTAGAAACTACACGCTGCTGCCTGAATTCCTTACAATATAGCATTAATAAGGGGCCACAGTCAATGCCAAAAATGTATACCATTTAATTCTACAGATTTAGTTTCTGACTTTTCCACATTTCTTTTGTTTAAGGTATAGCCATACTTTACATTAAAATTAACTTGATTAACAAAAAGAAAAAATATCCTAATGATTCCACTGACCTTTCCAAATATTTAGCCTATATAGCTATCATTAACAGTTACATCACTAAAGGCTCAATTAACTAGAATATTAAAGTGCAATTTAGCATTATATGGCAAAATAGTTATTACATTCAATTAAGGGATGTTTTAGATAGAGAAAATAACTATTTAATCAGGAAAACTGAAGAAGGTAGAATATACTTTAGGCTTTGAAGTAAGACAATGAAATAAATTTTTACATTATAATTTATTTCACTGACATAAATAGTTACGATTTCTTTCAGAAATTCAAAATTTTCATAGATACAGATAATAGTATATTTATTACTAGAGGGAAAGGGGGGTGGGAGGAGGTAAAACAGGGTAAAGGAAGGATAAATGGTGATGGAAGGCAATTTTGCATGGTGAAAACAGAATACAATATACAGATGGTGTATCATAGAATTGTACACCTGATGCCAGTATAATTTTACTAATCAATGTCACTTCAATAAATTCAATAAAAATAAAAAAATAAACCTCAGAATTTTAAAATTTTAATTAAAAATTTGTAGTTGGGAGCCCTGGCTGGTGGCACAGTGGATAAGGTGCCAGCCTGTGAACCCAAAGGTCGCTGGTTGGATTCCTCAGCCAGGGTACATAACCAGGTTGCAAGCCAGGTCTCCAGCCAGGTCTGTGGCTGGAGGCAGGTGAAAAGCAACCATACATTGATCTCTCTCTCCCTCTCCCCCTTCCCTTCCCTCTAAAAATAATAAATAAAACCTTAAAAAAAAATTGCAGTTAGGGAAATAAAGAATTTGATTGCAGTTTTTCTTATTCATCACATGCACAGGATCAAAATTTATCTTACCAAATGAAAAAGTATTTTGTAAAATAAGATATTTTAATTATCTTACTTTGACTTTATAAATTGTGCAATATGCTCACACATTAAAAGTAACACTTATGAGACATATTCCCAAAGCATTATACTATATCTATTAAAATTAAACTATTATCAATTATCATTAAATTATTTCCTGTCTTTTTTGTCATTATTGATTTTGTGATTTCTTTCAAATAGTTTTTTTTTTGTCCTAAATATATAATTCTAGCTACAAACATTCCAAACTCTGGAAATGCACCTAATATGCAAGCTCATACAGGCTTTCATTGAAAATATTTGTTTCATAAAATATGATCTAAGAAAAATATCACACTTAAAATTTTGCATTTTTTACATTGATAAAGGTTTGCAGAATCAAGTTTCTAGCCAGAAATAATAGCATGGAAAGAGGCCCAAAAGGCCTGAAATTGCTAATATAAAAAGTAAACAAAGAGAAAAAGGCAACACTTTTATTCACTTTTCCTTCATGCTTTTTAGTATTTTCTCATTGATTTGAAGCAAATAAAACTTTCTGGACCATTTCCTTAAAAGCCTGTTTCACTTGCTGGTTCCTTAGAGTATAAATGAAAGGATTCAACAAGGGGGCAACTGAGGTATTGAGCACAGCTACTCCTTTGCTTAAAGTCACTCTATCATTTGCTGATGGTTTGATGTACATGAATATACAGCTGCCATAAGAGATGGAAACTACAATCATGTGGGAAGAACAGGTAGAAAAGGCTTTGGTCTTTTGCTGAGCAGAAGGGAACTTGAGAATTGTCTTGATGATGTAGCCATAGGAAAGAATCACTAACATCAAGGTGACCATCAATGTCACCACAGCCAAGAAGAAAGACATTAGTTCTAGGAAATGTGTATCTGAACAAGAGATCTGCAGTATGGGAGAAGAATCACAAATAAAATGATCAATGACATTGGAAGCACAGAATTCCAACTTGAGCGCCAAGATCATCGGAGGGAAGATAATCAGGAATCCAGTTACCCAAGAGCTAAGTACAAGTTGGGAGCAAACTCTGTTACTCATGATGGTGGTATAATGCAGAGGTTTACATATAGCCACATAACGGTCATAGGACATTGCTGCCAGAAGGTAAAATTCAGTTACTCCCAAAAAGATAAAAAAAAATAACTGAGTCATACAACTCAAATAGGAAATAGTTCTGTCCTTATTTACTAGGCTCACCAGGAATCTTGGAATACAAACAGTCGTGAATGAGATTTCTAAAAATGCGAAATTCCGTAGGAAGAAATACATTGGTGTCTTAAGGTGGGAATCAAGCAGAGTGAGAATGATGATGGTTAAGTTTCCTGCCACACTCAAAATGTAGGTAAAAAGTAGAAAGAGGAAAATTACAACCTGCAACTTAGGGTCATCTGTCAGACCCAAAAGAATAAACTCTATCTGTATTGAATGGTTCCTCATTTCTCTCTTGTGGATTTTATCAAAGCTAGATAAACAGAGTTAAAAAAAATGAGGTCAAGATTAGCTCTTAGGGTCACTAAGAAAGAACAAAGCAGAGAGAAGCTAACATCCATTGACTGATTGCCAACAATGTGTCAGGCACTAAGTTTGGATATCTCCAAAAATCCTCTTTGAGTCAAGTATTACACAAAGCTAAAATTCTCTCTACAAAATTAAGAAGGGTATATATTTATCCAGGTTTTACTTATAAGATTGCAATTATGAATTTTGATAGCTTTCAAGAAAAACTATAGAATATAAAGACAAATTGTTCTATAAATTCAAAAATATACACATTTTTGCAACCACATTTTAAATAGCATTTTAAACTCCCTGAACACATTTTAGAAATCAGTAACATTGTAATACCTATATCAAAGAATTTTTCCCCTTCCCCTCCTCCTTCAGAATGTTTTGTTAGCCAGTTTGTAGACAAGTTAGACTATTTTCTTATGGAGTTAATCATTAAACTGATTCTCAAGAGACAAAAACAAATCCAAAACATGAATAAGTAAAAAATGCATTCTTTTCTTTAGAATAACCTTTAGCCTGAAACTTTTGACTGCTGCTGGTGACTCTCTGAATATGACCAGCTCATGTCTTTATTATTTATTTATTTTAATTAAAAATATTTTATGTTCAGAGAGAAGGAAAGGGAGGTAGAAAACCATCAATTGGTTGTTGCCACAATCTAGGCATGTGTCCTGATCTGGAATCAAATTCGTGATTTTTTGGTTTTCAGCAGCTCAATCTGCTGAGCCACACCAGCTAGAGTTACAATTGCTTTTTAAAATGTACCACATACGTTTTTTGTTTGTTTGTTTGTTTGTTTGTTTACAATTTGATGATTTATTTCTTTTTCTTAGTTCCCATGTCAAAATTTATGCCTGCTCAGAACAACTATGCATTGCTTCCTTAATAGTTTTCTCCTAGTTTGATTTAAAAAAAAAAATTTGACAAAGTCCAGAGTATTTGTCTGAATATCACAGTGATTTTCAGATTCAAGTGAGAAAGGATTTAGAGTAATTCATGATATCTTCTGTGCCTAAAGCTGCTCAGTGTTTATTGGTTACTAAATGAAAATAATATATTTTTCACATTTATTCTCTTGTAATCAGCATCTTCATAACTCCAATATTTTAAAAAAAATTATTATTTTTAGAGAGAGGGGAAGGGGGAGAGGCAGAGAGGGAGACAGACATCAATGTATGGTTGCCTTTTACCTGCCTCCAGCTACGGACCTGGCTGGAGACCTGGCTTGCAACTTGGTTATGTGCTCTGCTGGGGAATCAAATCAGCGACCTTTGGGTTCGCAGGCTGTGGCACCTTATCCACTGTGCCACCAACTAGGGCTCAATGTGTTTATTAATGAGTTAAAATATCTCTGTAAGAAGAAGTAAGTGAGAATTAAAATGTGGCAAGGTGATGGCTGTAGAGTGAAGATTTCTTTTTCTAGAGATCATTTTATTAATTTTCTTCACTTTTCCATTGTTAAATATATTTCTATACAAAAAAGATGTAATATGATTAACCAATTAAGCACTTAACCACAGTTGCCCTAATAAATTTAATTTAAAAAATAGGCAAAGAACTTAGTTTTCTCCAAATAAGATAGACAAATAGCCAATAAGATCATGAAAATATATTCAGCATCACTAGTCATTACAGAAATACAATTAAAAATACAGTGAGACACCACTTCATATCTACTAGAATAATATAATTTAAAAAATATATAAAGTAAGTATTGAGAAGAATGTGCATTGGAACCCTTGTACATTGCTGGTGAGAGTGCAAAGTGATGCAGCCACTGTTTAAAACACTTTGTTTCTCAGAAAGTTAATAGAACTATGGTATGACTTAGCAATTTTGCTGCCAAGTATATATCCAAAGAATTAAAAGCAGGGCTCAATGTTCATAGCAGCATTATTTAAAATAGGCAAAAAGTGGAATCAATCCAAGTGTCCCTAAACAGATTTTTGTTTACTCCACTTGGAGTGGCCTGTACATACTGTTCCACCATAAAGGAATGAAATATTGATATGTGCTTAAACATGATAAACCCTAAACACATTATTCTTAGTGAGATAAGCCAAAATACAAAAGGGCAAGTACTCTGTGGTTCCACTTATAGAATAAGTGAAATGCGTAATTAGAATATGCATATTCATAGAAACAGGATGTGGAATTCAGGTTACAGAAATGGGAGCAGGGGAAGGGAGAGGTGTCATAAAGTTTATGTTGGGAAAGGTGAAAAAGTTTTGAATGTCATGATGATGGTTATACAATGTCGTGAATGTATTTAGTGCCAATGAATTGTACACTGTGAGGTTAAAATGATAAGTATTATGTATATTTTACCATAATTAAATATTTTTAAAGAGAAAAAATAGAAAAAAATTAAACTAAAAAATATCTGCTATTGAGTTCCACAAAATTATCTTAATTTATAATTAAAAGTAAAAGATCCAAATGCTAAAGTACTTACCTTAATTCCTGTGTTTTGCTATATTTTCTTCTAGGATGTTAAAAAGGGAGGAAAAAGGAGGTAATAATGGATTATGAATGCATTCAAAGTCTAGGCAACAATGGGTCAGCAAAAAGTTGAAAGAAAAATGAGTTTTAAGTTGCAACTCAATACAAAAAGATGGAATATATTCTGTGCTTTTGTAAATTTTGTACCTTCTGCTTCACCCTCATACGTAAGTTTGAGCTTAAACCAAAGCTCTGGAATTGGTTAGCAGAAACTACTATATTTGGTTCTGTTCCGGATAAGATAATTCTCTAGCATTTACTGTGAACACATCCAAATGATATTATAACTATTATTAATACAAGTAAATACATTCTTATATTCTTTACATTTAGAAATAGAAATGGAAAAAATCCAGAAATACCTGATAAAAACATTTTATCCTGTAAGTAAGGAGATAGTTTATTGTTAATTTTACATGCCAAAAACGTGAGCTTTATTTTATCATTTAATTAATTATGTACTCAAGGGATTTCATTGAGAAGGGAAAAGGAACAAAACAAAATATAAAAGAAAGTGTTCCCTTGAGATTAATGATCAGAAAACACTAATGATATGCAATAAAACCAAATTATATAGCATACTGTAATAAAATGTGAAGGGTCACTATACTTAAGGAGAACTGAGGTTATTAAAAACCTATAGGCACCAAAGGTCACTGGTTCGATTCCTAGTTAGGGCAGATAACCCGGTTTCAAGCCAGGTCTCCAGCCAGGTCTGTAGCTGGAGGCAGGTGAAAGGCAACCATACATTGACGCTTTTCTCCCTTTCTTCCTCCCTCCCTGCCCTTCTCCCTAAAAATAATGAATAAAATCTTAAAAACGAAAAACAAAAATGGTAGTGAATAAGAGCAATTGGTGGGTCATGATCACATTTATGTTATTATTCAATAATATACTTTACAAAATTCCCTTAGAATTACTGCATTTAATGAAATCTTTCATTTAGAAAATCCCTAGCATTTATTGTGACACTCTTCAAGCTAATTGATTTGGGGACCAGTTACCTCAGTACATAAAGTACAACACAAGTAAAATAGTATCTCAAGACCCAATAGAAACATTACTGAATAAAACAAGATATGAAGATATAAGAATTGTATCCAAGGAGTATAAAACATAGAACATTTCTATTAAAGAAGGATGACAGTCAGACATTAGTAACTTTAAGGTATTTCTTATAATTATGTTAAAAAATAAAACATTTAAAGAAAGAATAGGCCCTGGCTGGTAGCACAGTGGATAAGGTGCCCACCTGTGAACCCAAAGGTCGCAGGTTCGATTCCCCAGCCAGGGCACATCACCAGGTTGCAAACCAGGTCTCCAGTCAGGTCTGTGGCTGGAGGCAGGTGAAATGCAACCATACATTGATGTCTCTCTCCCTCTCTGCCTCTCTCCCTTCCCCTTCTTTCTAAAAATAATGAAATAAAATCTTTAAAAAAAAAAAAAAAAAAGAAAAAAGAAAAGAAAGAATAACCTAACTGGTGACCTCTCACATATGAGGGAAATGAAAACCCTGTGAAATGGAAAAGAAATGCATCATATTCTCACAAAAATACTTAAACATAGAATGATAAGGATTGAGAGATACAAGTGGTATTAATAAAGGGCATTTAATATTTATATTATAGAATATAAATCATATCTATAAAAATGTTAGCCTTTAATCATGTGTGTGGTTCCATATACATTTTCCAATATTATTGCCTTAGGAAATGGCTCTTATTCATCTCAGACCAGAAGATTATTATATTATTTTTGACTCATTTTTTTCTTTCAGTCTTCTCATTCTTTGCCTTTTCCCAAAGTACTGAGGTGGTCCCTGTCACATACTTAGTGGTGCTAATTTAGTTTTATGTTTTAGATATACATTTGTTTTATGGTATATGTTACAAGTGGGCAGAATTATGGTTGCTTTTCTTCTATGTTTTATTATTTAACCTGAATGAGACACTGAATAAATTATCTTTTTTGTTATTAGATTAAAAAAATTTTATTGTTGTTGTATTACATCCATCCCCTTTTTGCTCCCCTCTGTCCCCCTCCCCACCCACCCATTCCCCCCAAAGTCAATCCCACCTGTTGTCCATGTCCATGGTTCCTTTATACTAGGTTCTTGTCTAAGCTGCTCCCCTTTCTTGCCTCTGCCTCCCCCCTCCCCCCAACCCCTTTCCCCCTGTCCACTGAAGGCCTATTCCTTGTATTCCTATACTTGGTTCTGTTTTGCTTATTGTTAGTTTTGCTCATTATTGTCCTGTAATGGGTGAGATCATATGATATTTGTCCTTCACTTATTTCACTAAGCATAATACTCTCCAGTTCCATCCATGTTGTTGCAAAGGGTACAAGTTCCTTCTTTCTTTCTGCTATATAGAATTCCATTGTGTAAATGTACCAAAGTTTTTTGATCCAATCATCCACTGATGGGCACTTAGGCTGTTTCCAGCACTTGGCTATTGTAAATAGTGCCGCTATGAACATAGGTATGC
>PVIW01011716.1:0-35980 GCA_004026585.1 Noctilio leporinus | reverse complement strand
AGGGGGAAGGAACATCCAATGGAGTAAAAACAGTCTCTTCAACAAATGGTGTTGGGAGAACTGGACAGCAACATGCAAAAAGATAAAACTAGACCACCAACTTACACCATACACCAAAATAAACTCAAAATGGATAAAGGATTTAAACATAAGCAGTGCCACCATAAAGGTCCTGGAGAAAAATATAGGCAGTAAACTTCTGGACATCCTACGCAGAAATATGTTTACTGATACTTCACCAAGGGCAAGGGAAATAAAAGAACAAATCAATAAATGGCACTATATCAAATTGAAAAGTTTCTGTTCAGCTAAAGACAATATTAGCAAAATTCAAAGGGAACCAACTGTATGGGCAAACATAATTGCCAATGATACCTCAGAAAAGAGTCTGATCTCCAAAATATATAAAGAAGTAATGCGACTCAACACCAGGGAGACAGACAGCCTAATTAAAAAATGGGCAAAGGACCTTAACAGACAACTCATTGAGCAAGATATACAAAGGGCCCAGAGGCATATGAAAGAATGTTCAACATCACTAGTCATCAGAGAGATGCAAATTAAATCCACAATAAGATACCTGTCAGAATGGCAATCATCAGCAAATCAACAAACAACAAGTGTTGGCAAGGATGTGGGACAAAGGGAACCCTTGTACACTCTTGGTGGGAATGTAGGCTGGTGCAGCCACTGTGGGAAACAGTATGGGGTTTCCTTAAAAATCTAAAAATGGAACTGCCTTTTGATCCAGCAATTCCACTACTTGGACTATACCCAAAGAATCCTGAAACACCAATTCATAAGAACCTATGCACACCTATGTTCATAGCAGCACTATTTACAATAGCCAAGTGCTGGAAACAGCCTAAGTGCCCATCAATGGATGATTGGATCAAAAAACTTTGGTACATTTACACAATGGAATTCTACACAGCAGAAAGAAAGAAGGAACTTGTACCCTTTGCAACAACATGGATGGAACTGGAAAGTATTATGCTTAGTGTAATAAGCCAATCAGTGAAAGAAATATCCCATATGATCTCACCCATCACAGGACAATAATGAACAAAACAAACAACAAGCAACACAGAACCAGATATATGAATAGAGTGAATAGTCCTTCAGTGGGCAGGGTGAAGGGGGGTGTCTGGAGTGGGGAGGAAGTGGCAAAGAAGGGGAGCAGTTTAGACAAAAACCTAGCATGGAAGAACCATGGAGAAGAACAACAAGTGGGATTGACTTTGCAGGGAATGGGTGAATAGGGAAGGGGACAGAGGGTAGAAAAAAGTGAATGGATATAATACAACAATAAAATAAAATTAAGAAATAAATATGTTTGTCATTCTTTTTTTCAAAATTTCTTCAAGTTACAGTATGACAACACAGTGTTTTCCACCAAGACCAAGGTGTAATGTTCCAAATTTTGAAGAAAATGTAAACTTCCAGGAGTATCCCAGAAATGTATATTTTCCAGTGATTCCTTTGTTCAGAATTGTGATATTTTTGATGGAGTATTGTAATGTTCACAAGTCAATTATGGGAAACCCAGGGATATCTGGAGTAGAAAAAGGTAGGGAGAGCGCTTTGTTGAAAACAAAGGTTTTCTGTGATATCTCTGAGGATTCTCAGTGAATATGAGGAAATCAAAAAGAGAATGTGAGAATGAATGTGGTTCTCTCATAGAAATCGGTTTCTCATTTAGTTTATCATTTTTACCAATCTTAGATCATGAAAACACTGAGGTTTCCAAATAGGCCTAGGTATAAGGTCCGAAATCCAAAAGAAAGTGTGCAGTTCCATGTGTATCCAAGAAATGCATGTTCTCCAATTATTCCTGTGTTAAGAAGCATGCTATTTTGGGGGAAGGATTGCAAAATTTCAGGGTCAAATTGGGAAAATTTTGGGTTATCCACAGTAGAAAGAAGCAGAGAGAATGCTGTGCTGAAAACAAACACTTTCTGTGATACCACTAAAGATTTTCAATGACTATGACAAACTCAGGTGTACAATGTGAGAATGAATGTGGTTTTCTCATAGAAAGCAGTTTCGCATTCAGTTTGTCCATTTGGTAAAACTTAGACCATGAAAACACTGTTTTCCAATTAGACCTCACAGTAATGTCAAAGACCCAGAAGAAACCCTACAATTTCACATATAACAAAGAAATACACATTCCCCACTGAAGCCTATCTAGAAACTTGTTATAGGATTTTGACTACTGTAAAGTTTCAGTGTGAATTTGGGGAAACAGGGATATACAGAATAGAAAAAAAGGAGAGAGTGCTTGTATGAAAACTAAGTTTTTCTCTAAAATATCTGAAGATTTTCAATGAGAAAGTGTGTTTCTCTCAGGGAAATCAGTTTAGCATTCAATTTGTTCAATATGTACAACTTAAACCATGAAAGCACCGAGTAAGTATAAAATAGCCTTCCCAGGTGTTATTTATATAATTGTTTTGTCAACGCTTCAATTTCTGTTCAAAAAGTAGGGATTTTAACAAATCCCAGTTCATGCGAAATCCTCTTAGTGCTCATGGTTTTCAATGTGTTCTACAATCAAGTAACTGTGTTGATGTGAAATTTTGTTGTAAGGTCCTATTTGATACTGGTCTGGTTTTTCAAACCTCATATTCTCTTACCAAAAGAAGGTTTATCAAAAGTCCTGCTTTATGCAAAAAAGCCTTTTTATGAGATTTGGTTCCAGGTTTCCCAGAACCCACTCAGTGTTTCCCAGAGGAATGTTATTCTAGGAGACCCTTTGGTTTGGTTGCTCCCCCCAGTGCTTTCATAATCTTAGTGCAATAAGAGTATTCAGAAATGTCTTCTTGTGTGAAAATATCTTACGTTGATTTTTACGATGATATTGACACTCTTCTAGAAGTGCTCATGTGAACAACTGTTCTATTGGGAAGTTTGGTATGATTTTAGTATCCAGTTTTTTCTCGATATTGTAAACAGGATTTTCAGAAATCCCAATTCGTGCTAAAAGGCCTTAGTATCAGTTTTGGTTTCATGTTTCTGAGAAGACCCTCAATGTTTTTGTGTGGAATGGTGCTCTAGAAGTCCCCCTGTAAAGATTGCTTCCCCCCGTGCTCCCATAGTCTGAGTGCAGTAAGGTTTTCCAGAAATCCCATGTTGTGAGAAAAAATCTTATGATACTTTTTGCCATGATTTTGAGTTTTCCTTAGGAGTGCTCAAGTGAACTAGTCTGTGGGGAAGTTTGGTATGAATTCTGTATCCAGGAGTCACATCTCGCCAATATAATCAGGATTTTCAGAAATCCTGCTTCATACAAAAAGCCCTTTAATGAGTTTTGGATTCAGGTTTCTAAGAACCCCCTTATTGTTTCTGAGTGGAAAGGTGCTCTAGGAGTCCCTTTGAAATGATTTCTTCCCTAAGCGCTCTTGTCATCAGAGCGCAAAGAAGATGTTCCTAAACCCAGTATTGTGCGAAAGGATCTTATGTGTCTATTTCCCATAATTTTGAGTTTTCCCTGGAGTGCTCATGTGCACCATTGTTGTTTGGGAAAGTTTTTTTTTTTTTAAATGGTATTTTTTTTTAAATTTTATTGTTGTTGTATTACATCCATCCCCTTTTTGCTCCCCTCTGTCCCCCCACCCACCCACCCATTCCCCCCAAAGTCAATCCCACCTGTTGTCCATGTCCATGGTTCCTTTATACTAGGTTCTTGTCTAAGCTGCTCCCCATTGTTTGGGAAAGTTTGATATGAATATGAATTCTGTAACCAGGAGAACCTTCTATTCATCATAATGTGGAATTTCAAAAATCCCACTTCATACGAAAAGGCCTCATCATGAGATTTGGTTTCCAATTTCTGAGAACCCCCTCAGTGTTTCCGAGTGGAATGGTGCTCTAGGAGTCCCTTTGGCCTGATTTCTTCCCCCAGTGCTCCCATAATAACAGTGCAAAAAAGATTTTTACAAATCCTGTGTAGTGTGAAATGATCTAATGTTGCTATTTCCCATATTTTTGAGCTTGAACTGGAGGTGCAAATGTGAACACTTCTATGAAAAAGTTTGGCATGAGTTGTCTAACTGAAAGTCACATCTTACCATTGTAAACAGGGATTTTAGGAAACCTGATTCCTATGAAAAGGCCTTATAATTAGGTTTGGTTACAGGTTTCTGAGAACACCCTCATTGTTTCTGAGAGGAATGGTGCTCAGGGAGTCCCTTTGGACTGATTGCTTCCCCCAGTGCTCCCATAATACGAGTGCAACATAGATTTCAGAAATCCCGTGTTGTGCGAAAATACCTTATGTTTCTTTTCCCAAAGGTTTTGAGTTTTCCCTGGAAGTGCAAATGGGAACACTTGTTCTATGAAGACATTTGGAATGAGTTCTGCATCCAAAAGTCACATTTGGTCATTGTAATCAGGAATTTCAGAAATCCTGCTTTGTATGAAAAGACCTCATGATGAGTTTTGGTTTTGGGTTTCTGAGAACCCCCTCATTGTTGCAGAGTGAAATGGTACTCTAGGAGTCCCTTTGGAATGATTGCTTTCCCCAGTACTCCAATAATCAGAGCACAATATAGATTTTGAGAAGACCCCTGTTGTGTGCAAGATCTTATGTTTCTAATTTTCTTGATTTTGAGTTTTCCCTGGAAGTGCAAATGTGAACACTTCTTCCTGGAAGAAGTTTGGAATGAGTTCTTTATGCAAAAGTCACATGTGGCCGTGGTAATCAGGAATTTCAGAAATCCCGCTTTGTACGAAAAGGCTCATAATGAGATTGGTTTCAGGTTTCTGAGAACCCCCTTATTGTTTCCGAGTGGAATGGTGTTCTAAAAGTTTCTTTGGAATGATTTCTTCCCATGGACGCTCCCATAACCAGGGCGCAATATAGATTTTCAGAAATCCTGTGTTCTGCGAAAAGATCTCAATTTCATTTTCCCAAGATTTGAAGCTTTTCCTGGAAGTGCTAAGGTGAACACTTTTGCTAGGAAGAAGTTTGGAATGAGTTCTGTATCCAAACTCACATTTTGTCATTGTAATCAGGAATGTGAGAAATCCCGCTTCCTACGAAAAGGCCTCATCATGAGTTTTGGTTTAAGGTTTCTGACAAGTCTCTCCTTGTTTCTGAGTGGAACGGTGCTCTAGGAGTTGCTTTAAAACGATGGCTGCCCCCAGCGCTCCCATAACCAGAGTGCTTGAAGGATTTTCAGGAACCCTGGGTTTGTGCAGAAAGAACTTATGTTGCTTTTTCCCATGATTTTGAGTTTTCACTGGACGTGCGAATGTGAACACTTCTCAGAAGAAGTTCGGTAGGCATCATGTATCCAAAAGTCACACCTCTTCCTTGTAATCAGGAATTTCAGAAATCATGCTTCATTCGGAAAGGCCTTCTAATGAGTTTTGGCTTCAGGTTTCTGAGAACCCCGGCATTGTTTCTGAGTGGAAAGGTGCTCTAGGAGTCCCTTGGGCATGATTTCTTCCCTAAGCGCTCTTGTCATCAGAGCGCAAAGAAGATGTTCCTAGATCCGGTATTGTGTGAAAGGACCTTATGTTTCTATTTCCCATAATTTTGAGTTTTCCCTGGAGTGCTCATGTGCACCACTGTTATTTGGGAAAGTTTGGTATGAGTTCTGTCACCAGGAGTCCCTTCTGTTCCTTGTAATCTGGAATTTCAAAAATCCCGCCTCAAAAGGGAAGACCTCATCATGAGATTTGGTTTCCAACTTCTGAGAACCCCCTCAGTGTTTCTGAGTGGTGCTGTAGGAGTCCCTTTGGCCTGATTGCTTCCCGCAGTGCTTCCATCATCACAGTGCAAAAAATTTTTACAAATCCTGTGTAGTGCAAAATGATCTAATGTTGTTTTGTCCCATATTTTTGAGCTTGAACTGGAGGTGCTAATGTGAACACTTGTATGAAAAAGTTTGGTATGCGTTGTCTATCTGAAAGTCACATCTTATCATTGTAAACCGGGATTTTAGGAAATCCCCTTCCTGCGGAAAGGCCTTATAATGCGGTTTGGTTTCCCGTTTGTGAGAACACCCTCATGATTTCTGACAGGAATGGTGCTCAGGGAGTCCCTTTGGACTGATTGCTTCCCCCAGGGCTCCCATAATCCAAGTGCAACATAGATTTTCAGAAATCCCGTGTTGTGTGAAAAGATTTTATGTTTCTTTTCACCCATGAGTTTGAGTTTTCCCTGGTGGTGCTCATTGAAGGCTTCTTCTTGGAGGAAGCTTGGTATGAGTTCTATATCCAGAAGTCACAGCTGGTGGTTGTAATTGGGAATTTCAGAAATCCCACTTCTTATGAAATGTTCTCCTAATGGCTCTTGGTTTCAGGCTTCTGAGAACCCCTCATTGATTCCGCGTGGAATGGGGCTCTAGGAGTCTCTATAAAGTGATTGGTTCCCCCAGTTCTCCCATCATCACAGCGCAATAACTGTTTTCAGAAGTCCCGTGTTGTGCAAAAAGATCTTATGTTATCCCATGATTTTAAGTTTCCCCTGAAACTGCTAATGTAAACAGTTCTTCTACAAAGAAGTTTGGTATAAGTGTTGTATCTGAAAGACATCTGGTGGTTGTAATCAAGAATTTCAGAAATCCCGCTTTGTACAAAAAGGCCTCTTGATGAATTTTGGTTTGGCCTCATTGTTGCCAAATGAAATGGTGTTCCAGGAGTCTCTTTGGAATGATTACTTTCCCCAGAGCTTTCATCATCAGTGCATAATATAGATATTCAGAAATCCCACTTTGTCCGAAAAGATCTTATGTTTCTTTTCCCCAAGTTTTTGACTTTTCCCTTGAAGAGCGAATGGGAACACTTGTTCTATGAAGATGTTTTGAATGAATTCTGTATTAAAAAGTCACATCTGGTCATTTTATTCAGGAATTTCAGAAATCCCGCTTCGTACAGAATGTTCTCATAATTTCTCTTCTTTTCAGGTTTCTGAGAACCCCTCATTGATTCTGCATGGAATGGTGCTTTAGGAGTTTCTATAAACTGATTGCTTTCCCAATGCTCCCATCATCACAGCACAATAAATGTTTTCAGAAATCTTGTGTTGTGGAAAAAGATCTTATGTTACTGTTTCCCATGATTTTAAGTTTACCCTGAAACTCCTAATGTGAACTGTTCTTCTATGAAGAAGTTTGGTATAAGTTTTGTATCTGAAAGTCACATCTGGTGACATTCTTGTTATCAAGAATTTCAGAAATCCCGCTTTGTAGGAAAAGGCCTGACAATGAGTTTTGGTTTTAGGTTTCTGAGAATCCCCTTATTGTTGCTGAGTGAAATGGTGCTCTAGGAGTCCCTTTGGAATGATTGCTTTCCCCAGTGCTCCCATCATCTGAGCACAATATCGATATTCAGAAATCCCATGTTTTGTGAAAAGATCTTATGTTTCTTTTCCCTAAGGTTTTGATTTTTCCCTGGAAGAGCAAATGGGAACACTTGTTTTATGAAGACGTTTGGAATGAGTTCTGTATCCAAAAGTCACATCTGCTCATTGTAATAAGGAATTTTAGAAATCTCTGTTCGTAGGAAAAATGATGAGTTTTGGTTTCAGGTTTCTGAGATCCCCCTTATTGTTTCCGAGTGGAATGGTGCTCTAGGAGTTTATTTGAAATGATTTATTTCCCCTGTGCTCTCATAATCAGAGCACTATATAGATTTTCAGAAGCCCCGTGTTGTGTGCAAGATCTTATGTTTCTTATTTTCTTGATTTTGAGTTTTCCCTGGAAGTGCGAATGTGGACATTCCTTCCATGAAGAAGTTTGGAATGAGTTCTTTATGCAAAAGTCACATGTGGCCGTGGTAATCAGGAATTTCAGAAATCCCGCTTTGTACGAAAAGGCTCATAATGAGATTGGTTTCAGGTTTCTGAGAACCCCCTTATTGTTTCCGAGTGGAATGGTGTTCTAAGAGTTTCTTTGGAATGATTTCTTTGCAAGGCACTCCCATAATCAGGGCACAATATAGATTTTCAGAAATCCCATGTTCTGGGAATATATCTTAATTTCATTTTCCCAAGATTTGGAGCTTTTCCTGGAAGTGCGAACGTGAACACTTTTGCTAGGAAGAAGTTTTGAATGAGTTCTGTAACCAAAATCACATCTGGTCACTTTAATCAGGAATGTGAGATATCCAGCTTCATATGAAAAGGCCTTATAATGACTTTTGTTTTCAGGTTTCTGAAGACCCCCTCATTTTTTCTGAGGGTAATAATGCCCTAGCCATTTGTTTGGAATGATTTCTTTTCCCAGTGTTCCCATAATCAGAGTGCAATAAAATTTTCAGAAATTTCATATTGTGGAATTGGATCTTATGTCAATTTTTCCCACCATTTTTAGTTTTCCTGTAAGTCCTAATGTGAACACTTCTATGAAAAATTTGGTAATTAGTTCTGTATCAAAAAGTCACATGTAGTCCTTTTAATCAGGAATTTAAGAAATCCTGCTTCATATGAAAAGGGCTTATATTGAGTTTTGGTTTCAGGTTTCTGTGAACCCCCTCATTGTTTCTGAGTGGAATGCTGTTCAAGGAGTCCCTTTGGAATGATTTCTTTTCCCAGTTCCTACATAATCAGGGCGCAATTAATATTTTCTGATATCCTGTGTTGTGCAAAAGAATCTTACGTTGCTTTTTACCGTGATTTTGAGTTGCCAATGGAGTCCTCCTGTTAACTACTCTTCTTTGGGATAGTTTGGCATGAGTTCTGTTTCCAAAAGTCCTATCTCATTGTAATCAGGAATTTCAGAAATCCTGCTCCATTAGAAATATCCTTATAATGAGTTTCAGTTTCAGATTTCTTAGAAACTTCTCATTGTTTCCTTGAGGAATGGTAATATAGGGTTCCCTTTGAAATGATTATTTATTTCAGTGCTACCATAATCAGATGGCAATCAGATTTTTAAGAAATCCTGTGTTGTGGGAAAAGATCTTAGGTTGCTTAATCCTATGGTTTTGAGTTTTCCCAAGAGTGCTCCTGTTCTATGGGTAAGTTTGGTATGAATTCTGTAACCAGGAGTCACATCTCGTCATTGTAGTCATAAATTTCAAAAATCCTGCTTCATTTGAAAAGGTCTTATGGTGAATTTTGGTTTCAGGTTTCCATGGACCCCTTCATTTTTTCTGAATGGAATGGCGTTGTAGGAGTTCCTTTGGAATGATTGCTTCCCCTTGTGCTTTCATAATCATAGTGTAATCATATTTTTCAGAAATCCTGTGTTGTCTGAAAAGATCTCAGGTTGCTGTTTCCCATGATTTTGAAATTTCCTTGGAGTGCTCCTGTAAACTATTGTTCTATGGGGAAGTTTGGTATGAGTTCTGTATCCAGGTGTCACATATGGTCATTGTAGTCAGCATTTTCAGAAATCCTGCTTCCTGTGAAAAACATTTGATATGCATGGATTTTCAGAAGTTTGAGAATTCCCTAACTGGGTCAGTGTAATAGAAAATCGCAGGAGCTCTTTGGTCAAATGTTTTCTTCTGCAGCCCTCCAATCCTGTACCAAAAGAAGGGTTGTGAGCAATCCTCTGTCTTAAGATAAGGTCTTCTTAGGCATCTTTTGGCAATCGGCTCCAATTGTTTACCAGTGTGAGTGTGAAATTGTGTTGTGTGGTGCTCTGTGGTACATATCATTTCTCCAAATCTTCAATTCAGTTTCCAAGGAAGGGATGCTTTGCAATTTCACACCTTATTAAAAGCTATCATTTTGTATTGTTTGCCAGGTGTCAGAAAATTCCTTCCCAGTTTCAGTGTGGAGTTGTGTTCAAGAAATTTCTTTGCTGTGATAGTTTTCCCCAATGTTCTAATTCTTTTCCTGCAATAAAGATTTTTACAAAGGCAGAGCCATGCTAAAGCTCCCCATGCTTATGCTTCTTTTTTCTAGTTCTCATTTCCAAGCCACTGTTAGTGTGTAATACTCTTCCACTTTGCCATCTCTGCTTCTTTCTACCCTTGATATCAGAGTGCTTCCAATAATTCACAATGAAATGTTACAGGCACCAAACAAATATATCACAGTTCTTACTAGAGGAATCATTGCCAAACATGGAATCTTGTGGTACATATGGAATATTACAGTTTCTTCAAGATGTGCAACATGACTGCCAGACCTTTGAGGAAAACATTATATTTTCATGGTTTAAGTTGTACGAACTTGATAAACTGATGTACAAACTCATTTCCTTGAGAAAACTGCAATCAATCATATATTCTCCATGAAATTTTCACATATTCACAATGAACTCTCAAAGATATCACTAAAACATCTTTGTTTTAATTGAAGTTTTCCTCTACTTCTTTCAAATCTTCATAGCAGAGTGTTTTATATAATTCACAATTAAATTTGACCATGCCTGAACAGAAATATCACAGTTCTCACTTGGAAATCAGTGCAGGATATGTCATTCTCTGGTGCATGTGACATTTGACAGATTTTTTTTAGTGATATCATTGCTACATTGAAACTTAGATGTTCCAGTGTTTCTCAAAAGACACACATTGATGTTCTAATATGACAGCAGAAACAACATTGTTTCAGGTGGAGGAAACCATGAGAAAAAGTTAATCTTTGGTTTCCTTAGGAGTTCACTGTTACTTGCTTCTTTTCTCCATAACTTGCCCTGCTTTAATGGAAAACACAGTGTTTCAGCACTGAAGCAGTACAATCATGAGAATCAGAATGCTGAACAGATTTCAATGAGGAAAACACATTCATTCAGATATTCTACACCGTAGTTCTACACATTGTCAGACTTTCTTCATAGATATCATAAAAAGTACCTATTTCCATTATAGAGATATCTGGGCTCTTTTGAAACTTAGATGTTGCAGTGTTTCTTAGAAGACACACTTTGTTGTGCTATCATGACACCTGATTTAACTTTGTTTCAGGTAGATGAATTCATGGATAAAGGATAATGTTTGGTTTCCATTGCACTTCACTGTAGCTTGTGTACTTTCTGATTAAACTGCATTGATATTATGGAAAACACAGTGGTTCAGGATTTAAGAAGTGCAATCATGAAAACCAGTATGCTGAACAGATTCTAATGTGAAATCCATATTCACTCATATATTCTACACCACATTTCTACACATTCTTGGAAGTTCTTCATAGATATCACAACAATTATTAGTTTTCATTATAGTGATATCAATGCTACATTGAAACCTAGATATTGCAGTGTTTCTCAAAAGACACACTTTGATGTTCTAATATGAAAGGAAAAATAACATTGTTCTATGTGGAAGAAATGAAAAAAGAATAATCTTTGTTTTCTTTAGGAGCTCATTGTTAATTGCTTCTTTTCTGCAAAACTTGCTGTGCTTTAATGGAAAACAGAGTGTTTCAGCACTGAAGTAGTACAATCATGAGAATCAGAATGCTGAAAAAATTTCAATGAGAAAACCACATTCATTCACACATTCTACACTGCAGTTCTATGCATTGTCAGACTTTCTTCATAGATACCACAAAAACTACCAGTTTCCATTATGGAGATGATTCGGCTATTTAGAAACTTAGAAGTTTGAGTGTTTCTCAAAAACACTCTTTGATGTTCTAACATGACACTAGAATTAACATTGTTCTAGGTAGAGGAATTCATGAAAAAAGGATAATTGTTGGTTTCCATTGCACTTCACTGTAGCTTGTATTCTTTCTAATGAAACTGCATTGATATAATGGAAAACACTGTGTTTCAGGATTTTAAAATTTCAACCATGAAAACTAGTATGCTGAACAGATTTTAATGAGATATCTATCCACTCTCTCCCTTTTGCTCCGCTCCACCCAGTACTTCATTTCTTTCAACAATGACCTTTGAGGTGCATGTTCATGTGTCATGCATATGAAAGTTCTTTGGCTTCTCTTTATCCTTTGTTCTTCTTAACATCACTTTGTCTATTCTATAACCACCAATGTGTACTTTTTCTTTCTTCCTTTCACATCCACACAATTTACCATTTAATTACTGCCTTCTGTCAGCTTCTCAAATCATATAAATACAAAGTTTCTTTTCATTATTCCAAAATGTGGACATTAATTCATTTGATTAAAGAATTACCCCTTTAAATAATATGAATTGCAATATTACCAAACACGTGCAAAAATACATTTACACCCATGCATATGTTTACACATTTTTAAAGTACATACTGGATTTTGAAGAGTTAATACAAAAATTTAAAAATGCCAATAGTATATTTTACTGCATCATTATTACATGTTAACTGAGAGTATTTTAGATATATTGTAGCAAAATGAAGCATCTTTTTTCTTTAATACTTACTTTACTTTGGTATGCTATTTTTGTGAGATATATCACAGAAATGTTGTGTTGCAGAACTTACTTTTGTGAAAGTTGTCCTAGACACAGTGCCTGAACCATAGTAAAAAATGAAATTGGTTTTTGAGTCAGATCCTCCCCCCTCCAATAACACAACTCAACCTTATTTTCATCTACTGGAACTACAACTTATTCTTTCTGGAGTTGGCCATTTTAAATAGTAGATTTATTTAGTTAGGCTGTGCACAGGTTTTACTTCCTTCAATATCCTCTGTTTTCCCTATACATGTGTTTTCCAAGTTGAAGCTTTCAGAAACAATGGCACTTGCAGTGCCCAGCTGGTCCCCAGAGTAGAAATGATTATGTCTACTAAGTTTAGGTGAAAATAATTACAATCCCTAGGATTTAACTAATTTTATGGAATAGTATTTTAGCTATTTTTTTTCCCTATGTGGTCCTAAAGTAACCCCTGAACTATTTCAGAGTATGTTGAGGTAGAGATTAGGTATGCTCACATTTCAATAATGAAGTTTACTCTAGCATTCACTCCTTTTCCCAAGCATCCCCAGTTTGGTGGCTTTCATAACTGAAAATGTATATTTCCATGATTTAGTTGAAAGGAATCTCATTGAATTTACATGCTAATATGAGAGTATATATTGCCTATGTACACAAGTCCTATAGTTTAGTAGCTTGCAAATTCCATCCAAATTGGTCTTCATTCTCAGCATCTTTTCCCACCTAAAGACTGACTAATTTCACAACACACCCATGTCCATTTGGTTGCTATTTGAAACATAAATTGCTAACAAAATCTATATATTACACACCCACAAACAAGCACATATTTTGTTAACAGTGAATAAGAAAGATAACATGTATTCTACCTTATAGACACCCACATTTTCTTCAGTGTTTCTTCTTCCTTAACTGCATTTGATTTTTCTGAGTTATTGCAAATAACCTGATCTTCCCAGATTGTGACTTGATCCCAATCTAAGAACATTTACCAGCAGTAATGCAGATACAAGTGATATACCAAACTGCACCTTATTTAGTAAGCTATATTTATAACGAGATCCCTTTCAAGCACTCATAAGTGAAAGTTGGTTCTTATCTATCCACTTGCCCTATATCTTTTGATTGGTGCATTTAGTCCATTTACCTTTGTACCTGTGTTCCTGTCTGTCTCTCTGTCTCCTCATCTTCTTAAAGCAGACCCTTTGGCTTGTCTTGCAATGCAGCTTCAGCGGAGATGTATCCTTTTAGACTCCTTTAGTCTGGGAAACTCCTTATTTCACCTTCTATTTTGAATGGCAGCCTTGCTGGGTAGAGTGTTTTTGGTTGCAGGCCTTTGTTTTTCATTGTTTGGAGTCTTTTTCACCATTACCTTCTGGCTTGTTATGTTTCTATTGAGAAATCAGCTGATAACCTTACAGGAGCCCCATTGTATGTTATTAGCTGCTTCTCTCTTGCTGCTTTTCAGATTCTCTCCTTGTCTCTGAAATTTGTCATTTTCATGATGATGTGTGCTGGAGTGGGCCTATTTGGCTTCATCTTCCTTGGGACCCTCTGTGCTTCCTGAGTTTGCATGACATTGTCTCTCCTCAAGATAGGGAGGTCTTCTGTCATTACTTTTTCTAAGAGATTTTCTATCCCTTGCTCCTCCTCTTCTCCTTCTGGTATCCCTAGGAAATGGATGTTATTATGTTTCATGTTGTCCTGCAGCTCCCTAAATACCTCTTCCTTCTTTTACAGTCTTTTTGCATTTTGTTGCACTGCCTGGGGACTTTTTCTTCATTGACCTCTAGTTCGCTGATGCGATCCTCTGCTTTCTCTAGCCTGCTTTTGATTCCTTCTCCTGTGTTCTTCAATTTAGAAATGGTATTCTTCATTTCCTCCTCACACTTATTGATGCTTTTTCTACATCCTTTTTAATGCTGGTATAGTTCTTGGTAAGTTCCTTGTAGCTTCCCTGGAGTTCTTTGGAGTTCTCCTGGACTTCTTCATAGTTGCCCTGGAGTTGATTGTCGTTGCCTTTGAGCTGGCTGAGCTCATTGAGCTTCTCTCTCATCATGACTTTGAATTCCAGGTCTGAAAGTGTGCTTGCCTCTATTTCATTTCGCACTCTTCTTGGGGACTCCACCTTCCCATTTGCTGAGGGTATATTTCTTTGTCTCCCCATTGAGAGGTGACTCTTGTTTGTTTCTGCTCCATGGATTGGTCTTCTTTGATTTACTATCTTAATGGTGTGGCCTTCTGTGGTGTAGCAGTGCACTTTTGTTTCCTCCCTGGAACTGTGCTTGGTGGTGTCAGTTCCTGGCCCAGCCTGACAGAGATCCACTGTCTTTGTCTCCTTTAGTTGTTAATTCAATCAGTCTGTGATCAACGGTCAGTTTTTAGGCACAACTGGGTGGGGAAGATGAATTCAGTGGTGAACCCAAACTACCTGTGATCTGAGGTGAGGTTGAGGCACTGCTGGGTAGGGTGGATTCATTCCTGTTGGTGGGGATGTGGCTTCCCCTCAGGCTTCTGCCCTTTGGAGAAGAACGATTTGCTGGCTGTATGGGGGATGGGTCAGCACCGGACTCACAGGCGGCTCCCTGGACACTCCCTGTAAAGCCACTCTCCCAAACCCTCCTTAAGTGTCTCTAGTCCAGTCTGCCCTTTCTCTGCTGGAGCCCAGAGTAGGTGTGTGCCACTGTACTTTCATGCTTGGTCACTTCAAGAACTCAGTCTCTCTGTCAAGCAGTCTCTGGTGGTTCTGCTCTTCCTACCAGGCACTTTATGAAAAATCGGCTCTTTTGTTTTGTCTGTGGTGATAAGACTTCTTTCCATTTGGTTTTCTGTTGGTTATTTTGGGTGATTTCTCCCCAATTAAGTTGTGATTTTAGTTTGGTGTTTGCAGGTGATTAATAGAGCTCCACTTACTCCTCTGCCATCTCAGTTCTCCTAAAGTGATTTCTATGAAAGAACTACACTCATTCTTACATTCTACATGAAATTTCCATAGTCATGGAAAATCTTTAGAAATGTCACAGAAAACCTTAGTTTCATTGAAGCACTTTGTCTTGCTTCTTTTGACTTTGGATATCCCTGTTTTGCTCAAAATTCACATCCACATGAATGAAACAAAAATACCACGATCCTTACCACAGGCATCAGTGAAAAAGGTGTATTTCTTTGGCCTATGTGCAATTTTAGTGTCTTCAGGAGTTTTGACATTACTGCTAGGACAATTTGGAAAACACAGTGTTTTCACGGTATTTTCATAACCTGAGAAAATGAATGTGAAAATGATTCTTATGAGATGACAGCAATTTTTGGAACATCCTGTGTTACATTTTCACATACTCATGGAGAATCTTCAGAAATATCATAAGAAAATCTTAGTTTTCATTGGAAGTCTCTTCCTGGTTCATTCTACTATTGATATGAGAGTGTTTTCCATAACTCACATGGAAACTTTATAATTCTTGAACAAAAATATCACTGTTCTAGCCACAGAAAACATTGGAGAATGTGTCATTCTATGATGCCCATGGAACATTATGAATGCTTCACATTTTGCATCTTGACTCTAAGGCCTTGATGAAGGACACTGCCTGTTCACCGACTCAGTCATACAAACTGGAGAAACTCAGTCCTAAAGTAATTTGCCTGAGTTAACTACACTCATTCTTACATTCTACATGAAACTTCCACATGATCACCAAAAACTTCATAAATGTCACAGAGCAGTTTCCTTTCTTCAAATGGAATGTTTTTGCATCTTTCCACTGTGGATATCCCTGCTTCTCTCAAAATTCACATTGAATATTTCCATGAATTGAATAAAAACACCATTATTCTTTCCAGAGACATCAGTGGGAAATGGGTATTTCTTTGACCTACCTGAAATTTTTGAGAATCTTCAGGAGTTTTATATCAATGCTAGTCCTCTTTGGAAAAATCAGTGTATTCATGGTTCAAGATTTAAGGTATGGAACATATGAATGTGAAAATGATTTGTATAAGAAAACAATAATCACTGGAGCATACTACGTTAAGTTTTAAAGCAATCACTTAAAATCTTCAGACCTGTCAGAAGAAAAATCTAATATTTCTTTGAAAGTCTCTTTCTGCTTCATTCTACTTTTGATATTACTGTGTTTTCCAGAAGTTATGCTGAAACATTGAATTCTTGAATGAAAATAACCCAGTTCTAACAAGAGGAAACATTGTAGAATGTGTAATTCTTTGGTGCCTAAGGAATGCCCCACTCCTACATGTTTTGCACATTTCCTGTTAGCTTAGCTTGAACACATACAATTTCCATGGTTTAGGTTGTGAAAAATGATGCACTTGAGTGCTAACGTAATTTCTATGAATGAACTACATTCATTCTTACATTCTACTTTAAAACTCCACATAGTCACCAAAAACCTACAAAAATGTCACAGAGAAGTTTCCTTTCATTCAAGGGCCACATTTTGCTTTTTTCCACTGGGCATATCACTGATTCTTTCAAAATTCATGTTGAATCTTTCCATGAATCAAATAAAAACACCATTATTCTTACCAGAGGCATCAGTGGAAAATGTGTCTTTCTTTGGCCTATGTGAATTTATTGAGTTTCTTCAGGATTTTTACATTACTGCAAGTTCTCTAGCAGTAAGCTTTCATGTATGGAGCAAATGAATGTGAAAATTGTTTCTATGGACAACAGCTGTGATTGACTTTGG
This sequence comes from Noctilio leporinus, assembly GCA_004026585.1. NCBI lineage: Eukaryota > Metazoa > Chordata > Mammalia > Chiroptera > Noctilionidae > Noctilio > Noctilio leporinus. The sequence continues at coordinate 18,987 of PVIW01011716.1, read as the reverse complement.
GGATAATAGGTGGGTGAGGAGGGGGACAGAGGGGAGCAAAAAGGGGATGGATGTAATACAACAACAATAAAATAAATAAATAAATAAATATAAGAATCACTGCAGAAATGGAATTAGTAATGTTCTGTAAAAATTAACTGTTTCTTCAGTGTTTTCAATGATATTGCATATGACTTCTTAGAAAATACAGTGTTTCCCAGCTTTCAGTGTCACAAATATGAGAAACTCATACTTACTTTGATTTCAATGAGTAATTCAAGCTGCTTCTTACATTCTACACCAGATTTCATTATTTGCATTGAGAATTTCATACATATCACAGAAACTTACTTTATTTCTTAACACTGTGTCTGCTAACATTTACACAACATACTCCAGTGTATCTTACAGCACATTCTGACACATGACCAAACTATAGCAGAAATATCACAGTGCTAATTAGAAGAATCACTGGAGAAATGGAATTTGTAAGGTTCTGTAGAACTTTACTGTTTCTTCTTTGATCTCAATGATATTGCATAGGACTTCATAGGAAATCAATGTTTTCTTGTTAAAAGTGTTACAAATATGAGAAACTGAACCTTACATTTAGTTCTATGATTAATTCAAGATACTTGTTACATTCTATGCCAGACTTCATTATTTGTTTTGAGAATCTTCACTAGTATCACATAAACTCATATTTTGCTTCTTAGCACTGTGTCTGCTTTTTTTACATGAGATAATGCAGTGTTTTTTATACCACATTGTGACACATGCATGAATTACAGCAGAAATAGCAGTTCTAACAAGAAATATTGCTGGAGAAATGGAATTGGTAATTTTCAATAGAATTTTTCAGATTCTTTAGGAATTTCAATGAAATACATAGGACATATGAAAATACAGTGTTTAAGTGTCACAAATATAATAAAATAACCTTATATTGATTTCAATAAGAAATTCTAGCTGATTCGAACATTCTAAATCAGAGATCATTATTTGTATTGAGAAGTTTCACACAAATCACAGAAACTCTTACTTTGTTTCTTAGCACTGTGTCTACTTTTTTTTTACACTATATACTTCAGTGTTTCTTACAACACATTCTGACACATCCCTGAACTATAGTAGAAATAGAAAATTTCTAAATAGAAGAATCACAGAAGAAATGAAATTGGTAAATTTCTATAGAACTTTACTGTTTTTTCACTGATTTCAATGTTATTGCATAGGATTTCATAGTAAATGCAATATTTCCTTGTTTTAAGAATTACAAATATGAGAAAACAAAACTTACATTGATTTAAATGAGAAATTCAAGCTGCTTCCAAAATTAGACATAAAGTTTCATTATTTGCATGGGGAATCTTAATCAATATCACAGAAATTCTTACTATGATTCTTAGCACTATGTCTGATTGCTTTGACAATAGGTACTTAAGTATGCCTTATAGCACTTTTATTCACATGATTGAACTAAAGCAGAACACAGATCTAACTAGAAGAATCACCAGAGAAATGAAATTGGTAAGTTTCCATGGATCTTTAATGTTTCTTCAGTGATCTCAATACTTTTCCTTATAACTTCATAGGAAATTCAGTGTTTCCTTGTTTCAAGTGTTACAAATACGAGAAACTGTAACTTACATTGATTTCAAAGAGAAATTAAAGCTGATTCTTACATTCTACAGAAGATTTTATTATTTGCATTGAGAATCTTCAAACATATTTTAGAAATATTACTTGGTTTCTTAGCACTGGGTCTGCTTCCTTTGACACAAGATAGTTAAGTGTTTCTCACATAAGTTTCTGTCACATACCTGAAGTACATAAGAACTAGCACATTCTAACTTGTAGAATAAAAGGAGTAATGGAGTAGATAAGTTTCTATAGAACTTTCCTGTTTGTTCAGTGATCTTAATATCATTTCATAGAATTTCATAAGAAATACAGTGTTTCTTTGTTTAAAGTGTTATAAACATGACAAAGAGAATCTTAAATTGATTTAAAAGAGAAATTCAAGGTGATTCTTACATTCTACACAAGATTTCATTATTTGCATAGAAAAACCTCATAAATATCTCAGAAATTTTACTTGGTATATTTGCACTGTATCCTCATCCTTTGACGCCAGATACTTCAGTGTTTCTTAAAGCACTTTCTGAATATGTGCAAATTATTGCAGAACTAGTACCGTTTGAATGAGAAGAATCCCTGGAGAAATGGAATTGATAAGTTTCTGAAGAACTTTACTGTTTCTTCTGTGATCTCAATGCTTTTCCATATAACTTCATAGAAAATACAGTGTTCCCTTGTCTCAGGTGTTACAAATATCAGAAACTAAAACTTACATGTATTTCAATGACAAATTCAAGCTAATTCTATCATTCTACACCAGATTTCATTATTTCAGTTGACAATCTTTATATATACCACAGAAACTTATTTTGTTTCTTAGCACTGTGTCTGCATTCTTTACCAATAGATACTTCATGATTTCTAATTCCACTTTCAGTCACATGTTTGAACTGTAACAGTACTAGCACAGTTCTAACAAGAAGAATCACTGAAAAAATGGGATGGGTATTTTTCTGTAGAACTTTACTGTTTCTTCAGTGTTCTTAATGTTTTCCCATATAACTCCATAGGAAATTCAGTATTTCCATTTTCAAGAGTTACCAATAAGAAAAAAAAAAAACATTACATTGATTTCATTTATAAATTCAAGGTGACTCTTACATTCTACACCAGATTTCACTATTTGCATTAAAATCTTCATACAAATCACAGAAACACTTAGTTTGTTTCTTAGCACTGTCTCTGCATCACTTTACACTAGATAATCCAGTGTTTCTTACAGCACTTTCTGACACATGCCTATACTATAGCAGAATGGGCACAGTTCTAGCTAGAAGAATAGCTGGGAAAACGGAAATGGAAAGCTTCTAGAGAACTTTCCTCTTTCTTCAGTGATATCAAAGTTATGGAATAGGAATTTATAGGAAATGCAGTGTTTCTTAGTTTCAAGTGTTACAAATACAAGAAAACTGAACCTTACCATGATTTCAATGCCAAACTCAAGCTGATTCTTGCATTCTATACCAGATTTCATTATTTGCATTGAGAATCTCCATACAAATCACATAAACACTTACTTTGTTTCTTAGCACTGTGTCTGGAACCTTTTACTCTAGATACTCCAGTGTTTCTTATAGCACATTCTGACACATGCTTGAACTATAGCAGAACTGGTACAGTTCTAACTAGAAGAATCACTGAGGAAATAAAAATGGTAAGTTTCTATAGAACATTCTTGTTTCTTCAGGGATATCAATATTATGGCACAGGACTTCATAGGAAATGCTGTGTTTCTTAATTTCAAGAGTTACAAATATGAGAAACTGAACCTTACATTGATTTCAATGAAAAATTTAAGCTGATCCTTATATTCTACAACAGATTTTAAGAATCTTCATAAATATCACAGAAATACTTACATGGTTTGTAGCACTGTCTGCTTCTTTTTACACTAGATATTCAAGTGTTTCTTATAACACTTTGTGACACATCCATGATCTATAAAAGAACTGGCACAGTTCCAACCAGAAGAATCACTGGGGAAATGGAAATGGTAAGTTTCTATAGAAATTTCCTGTTTCTTCAATGATATCAATGTAATGGAATAGAACTTCATTGGAAATGCAGTGTTTCTTAATTTCAGGTAATAAAAATATGAGAAAATGAAACAACTTGATTTCAATGACAAATTCAAGCTGACTCTTACATTCTACACCAGATTTCATTATTTGCATTGAGAATCTTCATACATTTCACAGAAACACCTACCTTGTTTCTTAGCACTGTGTATGCTTCTTTTTACACTGTAAACTCCAGTGTTTCCTATAGCACTTTATGACACATGCCTGAACTACAGCAGAACTGGTAGTGTTCTAAGTAGAAAATTCACTGGGGAAATGGAAATGGTAAGTTTGTACAGAACTTTGGTGTTTCTTCAGTGATATCAATGTATGGCTCAGGACTTCACATGAAATGAAGTGTTTCTTAATATCAAGTGTTACAAATATGAGAATCTAAATCTTACTCTGATTTCAATGACATATTCAAGCTGATTCTTACATTCTCTACTAGGTTTCATTACTTGCATTGAGAATCTTCATACATATCACCGAAACACTTAATTTGTTTCTTAGTGCTTTGTCAGCTTCTTTTTACAGTAGATACTCCAGTGTTTCTTACAGCATTTTCTGACACTTAGCTGAACTATAGCATAACTGGCACAGTTCCAACATGAAGAGTCACTGGGGAAATAGAAATGGTAAGTTTCTATAGAACTTTCCTCTTTCATCATTGATATCAATATTATGACATAGGACTTCACAGGAAATGCTGTGTTTCTTAGATTGAAGTAATACAAAACTGAGAATATGAATGTTACTTTGATTTCAATGACTAATTCAAACTGATTATAACATATTACACCAGAATTCATTATTTGCATTGAGAAATCTCATAAATATCACAGAAACAGTTACTTTGTTTCTTAGCACTGTGTCTGCTTTCTTTTACACTAGATACCCCAGTATTTCCTTTAGCGCTTTCTGCCACATGGCTAAACAATAGCAGAACTGGCATGGTACTAACTAGAAGAGTCACTGAGGAAATGGAAATGGTAAGTTTCTAAAAAACTTTACTATTTCTTCTGTGATGTCAAAGTTATGGGTTAGGACATCTTAAGAAATGCATTTTTTTCTTAGGTTCAAGTGTTACAAATATGAGAAAATGAACCTTCCCTTGATTTCAATGACAAATTCAAGGTAAGTCAATAATTCCAAACCAGATTTCATTATTTGCATTGAGAATCTTATTACAATTCAAAGAAAAATTTAGTTTCTTTATTAGCTCTGTTTCTGCTTCCTTATACACTAGACACTCCAGTGTTTCTTATAGCACTTTCTGATGCATGAGTGAACTTTCACTTAACTAGCAAAGTTCTAACTTGAATAATCACTGGAAAACTGGACATGATAAGTTTGAACTTTGCTGTATCTTCAGGAATCTCTATGTTATTGCATAGGCTTACACAGGAAATACAGGGTTTCCTTGTTTCAAGTGATATGAGAATAAATATGAGAAACTGAACCTTACATTGATTTCAATGACAATTTCAAGCTAATTCTATTATTCTACACCAGATATTATTATTTGCATTGACAAACTTCATACAATTCAAAGAAACAATTACTTTGTTTACTAGCTCTGTTTCTGCTTCCTTATATACATTAGATACTGCATTGTTTGATATAGCAAATTCTGACACATGTGTGAACTATAGCAGAACTATTACAGTTCTAAAATGAAGAATCACTGGAGAAATGGAAATGGAAAGTTTTTATACAACTTTGCTGTTTTTAATTCAAAAATCTTTATGTTTTGGCATAGGCATAGATAGGAAATAAAAGGTTTCCTTGTTTCAAGTGTTACAAGTAAGACAAACTGAACCTTACATTGATTTCAATGACAATTTCAAACTAATTCTATGATTCTAAACCAGACATTATTATTTAAATTGAAAATCTTCATACAATTCAAAAAACACTTACTTTGTTTATTAGCTCTGTTTTTCCTTTCTTATACACTGGATAATCCCATGTTTCTTGCAGCACTTTCAGACTCAAATGTGAACTATACTAGAACAAGCACAGTTGTAACTTGAAGGATCACTGGAAAAATCAAATGGTAAGTTTCTATAGAACTTTGCTGTTTCTTCAGGAATCTCTATGTTATGGCATAGGCTTACACAGGAAATACAGGATTTCCTTCTTTCAAGTGTTACAAATAAGAGAAACTGAATGTTACACTGATTTCAATGAAAAATTCAAGCAAAGTCAATCATTCCACACCAGATTTCATTATTTGCATGAGCAAAACTAACAACAAGCAAAACAGAACCAAATATATGAATACAATGAATAGGCCTTCAGTGGTCAGAGGTAAAGGGGCTGAGGGGAGGGGGGAGGCAGAGGCAATAAAGAGGAGCAGCTTAGATAAAAACCTAGTATAAAGGAAACATGGACATGGACAACAGGTGGGATTGACTTTTGGGGGAATGGGTGGGTGGGGAGGGGGACAGAGGGGAGCAAAAAGGGGATGGATGTAATACAACAACAATAAATTAAAAAAAAATGAATCTTCATACAATTCAAAGAAATACTTTGTTTATTATCTCTGTTTCTGCTTCCTTATACACTAGATACTCCAGTGTTTCTCACAGCACTTTCTGACACATGTGTGAACTACAGCAGAACAAGCACTTTTTTAACTTGAAGAATCACTGGAGAATTGGAAATGGGAAGTTTTTAAAGAACTTTGCTGTTTCTTCAGGAATCTCTATGTTATGGCCTAGACTTACATAGGAAGTACAGGATTTCATTCATTCAAGTGCTACAAATATGAGAAACAGAATCTTACCTTGATTTCAATGACAAATTCAAGCTAATTCTATCATTCTACACCAGATTTCATTACTTGCATTGAGAATCTTCATACATATCACAGAAACTCTTACTTTGTTTCTTAGCAATGTGTCTGCTTCCTTTGACACTACATTCTTCTTCTTCTTCTTCTTTTTTTTTTTTTTTTATAGCACTTTCTGAGAGATCCCTAAACTATAGCAGAACAAGCACAGTTCTAACTAGAAGAATCACTGGGGAAATGTAATTGTTAAGTTTCTTTAGAAATTTACTGTTTCTTCAATGATGTCAATGATTTTCCTAATAACCTCATAGGTAATACAGTGTTTCCTTGTTTCAATTGTTACAAATATAAGAAACTGAACCTTACATTCATTCCAATGAGAAATTCAATCTCATTCTTACATTCTACACCAGATTTTATTATTTGCATTGAGCATCTTCAAACATATCACAGAAACTCTTACTTTGTTTCTTAGAACTCTGTCTACTTCCTTTGACACTAGATACTTCACTGTTTCTTACAACGCTTTCTGAGAGATACCTGAGCAATAGCAGAACTAGCACAGTTCTAACTAGAAGAACCATAGGGGGAAAATATATGTAACTTTCTATGGAACTTCACTGTTTCTTCAATGATCTCAATATTTTTCAATTTAAATTGTTTCTTTCAAGTGTTACAAACTGAAACTTACATTGATTTTTTCAAAGTGGACTAGCAGGAATGTAAAAACTCCTGAAGACACTCTAAAATGTCACTTAGGCCAAGGAAATACACATTTCCCTCTGATACCACTGGTAAGAACAATAGTATTGTTATTGGATCCATGTGAGAATTCTACGTGAATTTTTGTGAGAACCAGGGATAATCAGAGTGGAAAGACAGAAAACATAGTGCTTGAGTGAAACTAAACTTCTCTGTGACATTCTTTTTCCATTTTATTTTTTACATGAAAAGATTTTATTTATTATTTCCAGAGAGATTGGGAGAAGGAGAGGCAGAGAGTGAGAGAAAGGTCAATGTATGGTTGCCTTTCACCTGACTGCAGCAACAGACCTGGCTGGAGACATGGCTTGCATCATGGTTATGTGCCCTGGCTGGGGAATTGAAACTTTGTTCAACCTTTGGGTTCACAGGCCAGCCCTTTATCCACTGTGCTACCAGCCAGGGCACACAGCGACTTAAAGAAAGTAGAATTGGGCCATTATAAAGTAGGTTACACATAAACTTTGCTTCTTCCTCCTGACCTATTGAGTGTTGCACAGGAGCCCCTCTCCAGAGTTTTCACAATCTATTTCCACACATTCCTCCCATTAGGACTAAGTGAAAAAGACCCTACCCAGAAAAACACTAACAGAATTATCCACTTCTAAGAGAAGTAGGTGATGGGCTCATTTTAAGTCTTTGAACTGAAGTAATATAACATAGTTACAGTGTTGAACCAAAGCACACATGGGTTTCTCATTCAACTTTGTTTTAATGGGTGTCAAAATTCTGTGAAAGATTGTGGTCATGTTGGTTCCATTGAAAAGTACTGATGTTAAAACCTAATAACTTAAAAACGGCCCCACGCACAGAGACAAAACCAAAACAAAAAACCTGGAATAATCCACCAAATTCTTCTGTCCTTCTCAAGGTTTTACAATGTGTTGTAATCATTAACCAGTCCCTTACTATTACACTTAAATGGCCAATTGAGACCAAGAGTTCTGAGATCTTTCTTCCACCCCTGATTCAGACTAGGGTAGCAGGTGTTGGGGATCATATTCATTTAGCCTTCTGAGCTTTCTGGGCAGATTTGGTGACTTTCCCAGCTCCAGCTACCTTCTTATCCACTGCTTTGATGACACCCACAGCAACTGTCTATGTCATGTCATAGACAGCAAAGCGGCTCTGAGGAGGATAGTCAGAGAAGCTCTCAACACACATGGGCTTGCCAGGAACCATATCTACAATGGTAGCCTCACCAGATTTCAGAAACCGTGGACCATCTTCCAGCTTTTTTTCAGAACGATGATCAATCTGCTTCAGCTCAGCTCATTTGCAAGCGAGATGCACTGTGTGACAATCCATAACAGGTGCATATCCAGCACTGATTTAGCCCGGATGAGTCAGGATAATCACCTGAGCTGTGAAACCAGCCGCTTCCATGGGTGGGTCATTGTTGCCGACACCAGCCACACTGTCATGACAAACATTGTTGACAGACATGACAAATGGAATCCATTTTGTTAACTCTAACAATAAGCTGTTTCACACCCAGTGTGTCTGCCAGAAGGCCATGCTCAAGGATCTGCCCATTTTTGGAGATGCTGGCTTCCAATTCACCAACACCAGTGGCAATGATCAGGACAGCACAGTCAGCCTGACATGTGCCTGTAATCATGTTTGTGATGAAATCTCTGTGTCCTGGAGCATCGATGATGGTCTCGTAATACTTTTTGGGCTTCAAATTCCACAGGGAGATGTCAATGATGATACCATGCTCATGTTCAGCTTGCAGTTTATTCAAGACCCAGGCCTACTTGAAGGAGCCCTTGCTCATCTCTGCAGCCTCCTTCTCAAAATTTTCAAGGCATCTTTTTGAGATCCCACCACATTTGTAGATCAGATGGCCGATAGTGCCTGACTTGCCAAAATCTATGTGTCCAATGACCACGATGTGGATGTGAGTCTTTCCCTTTCCCCTTTCGGCTTGATTTAGGGGTGGTTTTCATGACACCTGTGTTCTGGTGGCAGACCCATTTCAAAAGAATAAAGGGAAAAAAACCTCATTTTGTGACATTTTTGTAGGTTGTCCATGACTATGTGGAAGTTCAATGTAGAATGTAAGTATGAGCATAGTTCTCTCAGACAACTTTCTTTAGTACTCAGCTTCTCAAGTTTGTAGGATGGAGTTGGTGAAAAATCTGTGTGTTCCAGCAAGGCCTAAAAGTCAAGATGCAAAGGGGGAAGAAACGATAATGTTCCATATGCATCATAGAATGACACATTCTACCATGTTTCCTCTGGTGGGAACCATGATATTTTTATTCAGGAAATGGAAAGTTTCCATGCGAATTATGGAAAACACTCTAATATCAATGGTAGAGTGAAGCCAGGAGAGACTTCCAATGAAAACTTAGATTTTCTTGTGATATCTCTGGAAATTGTTGGTGAATGTGTGAAAAAGTAACGTAGGATGCTCAAAGGATTGCTGATTTCTCATGGGAATCATTTTCATATTCATTTTCTCAGGTTCAGAAAGCTGGAATGGTGAAAACATCGTGCTTTCCAAATAGGCCTCGGAGTAATGTAAAATATCCTGAAGACACGCTAAAACTTCACATTGGCCAAAGACATGCTCATTCTTGGCGGGCGCCTCTGTTAAGGGCCACGGTGTTTTTGTTTGATTCATGGAAAGGTTTGATGTGAATTTTGGGGAAAGCAGGGCTATCCTAAGTAGAGAGAAGCAAGACAAAGAGCTTGAATGCAACTCAGCTTCTCTGTGACATTTCTGAAGTTATGTCATGTCTATGTGGAAATTTCATGTAGAATGCTTGAAAGAGTGTAGTTCTTTCACAGAAATCCTGTTAGCATTCAAGTTCATCAGTTTTCACGACTGGAACCATGGAAATTCTATGTGTTCCAGCAAGGCTCACAGTAAAGTGGCAAAACATGTAGAAACAGGAATGTCCCATATGTACCAGAGAATGACACAATCTCCATCATTTCCTCTGGTTCAAATTGTGATACTTTTGTTCAGGAATGGTAAAGTTTCTCTGTCAATTATGGGAAACACTGTAGTATGGAGAGTAGAGTGAAGCAGAGGGAGACTGTCAATGACATCTTAGACTTTCTGCTAATAGCTCTGATGATTCTCAGTGAATCTTTGAAAACTGAATGTAGAGTGTTCCACTGATTGCTGTTTTCTCATAGAAATCATTTTCACATCCAAGTGCTCAGTTCCTGGAAGCTTGAACCTTGAAGGCACTGATTTTTTCAAAGTGGACTAGCAGGATTTTAAAAGTTCCTATAGACACTCTTAACATGTCATGTAGGCCAAAGAAATACACAATTCCCTCTGATGCCTCTGTAAGAACCATGGTGTTTTTGTGGTATTCATGTAAATATTCTATGTGAATATTGTGAGAGTGAGTGTTATCCTTTTGTGGAGTGAAGCCAAATATCATTCTTGAATAAAAATTTACTTCTCTGTGATATTTCTTTTTTAATTTTTTTAATTAATGGATTTTATTTATTATTTCCAGACAGAGTGGTATGGAGATATATAAAGAGGGATGCTGTGCCAAACCACTCATATTAAACAGCACCTTTTAAGTTTATTGTACACTTAACTCAGTGAGGCAACTTAGGAAATTCTGGAAATTAAAGCCTCAGAACTGCTTTTCCCATTACATGGGATATTCAACAACTCTTTTGGAAGGACATGGAATTTTATTGTGAATTAGATCAAACACTTTGATAGCAAATTTGCAAAGAATCATAGAATGAACTTAAATGGAAATTAAGATTTTGTGGTGACTCCTCTGAAGATTTAATGTGAATATGTGAACATTTCATTGAGATTGTACAAATGAATGCACTTTTTTCAAACAAGTGATATTTTGACTCAGTTCCTCATATTTGTACAACTGAAACCATGAATTCTCTGTGTTTTCCTACAAGGCCTTTAAGTAGTGTTGCAAATTTTAGAATAATATGTCAAACTCCATATTCACCAGAAAATGACACATTCTGCACTGATTTCCTTTTTGAGAACTGTGATATTTTTTGTTCAGGAATTGTATCATTTCATTGTGAATTATGGAACACCCCAATATCAAGATTAGAAAGATGCAGAGATAGCATTTACATGAAAACAATGATTTTTTGCTGAAATCTCAGAAGATTTTCTGCAAATATGTGAAAATTTCATGGAGAATGTATGATTGCAATTTTCTCTACGAATGAGTGTATCATTCAGTTCCTCACATTTGTACCCCTTAAACTATGAAAACACAGTGTTTTCCTCCAAGGCCTAGAAGTAATGTGGCAGATCTTGAAGCAACTGTAAAATTCCGTATGTACCATAAGATTACATGTTTTTCATTGATTCCTCTAGTGAGAGCTGTGATATTTTTGTTTAGGTATTTTAACGTTTCATTTTGAATTATTGGAAGGCCTCTGATATCTGGAGTAGAAGGAAGCATCGATGGCAACCTGGAACAATATATCACACTGACACATGTTTGGAAATGGGGACAACAAGAAAATGGAAGCATAAGCACTCAGAGTTTTAGCATTGCTCTGCATTGGTGAAAACCTTTATTGCAGGAAGAGGATCACAGCATTGGGGAAAACTCATAGCAAAGAGTTTCCTTGAACACAACTCCACTGTAAACCAGGGAGGGAATTTTTGGAAACCTGGCAATCAAATCACAATGATGGCTATTTGCAGGATATGGGATTGCTGGGCATCCTGTCCTGGTAAAAGAATTTGAGATTTGGAGAAACTACATGTACCACACAGCACCACACAACACAATTTTACACTTACATTGTTCAGGAATTTGAGCAAATTGCCAAAGAATGCCTAAAGAGAGATTTTTGTAAACAGGGGATTTCTCAAAATCCTTAGCTTTAAAAAGACTAGAGCATTGCAAAAGAAAATCTTCCAACAAACAGCTCCTGGGACACAACTTGAGACTCACTGAGTTAGAGAATTCACACAATTCATAATAATAAAAAGAAAAATATGTTTTGTGCATGACTTGTGATTTCTGCAAATCCTGATTACCACAACAAGATATGTCTCCTGGATATAAAACACATAGCAAACTTAAACAATAAAATTGTACTTCACACCAGCACTCTAGGGAAAATTCATAATCATGGGAAACAGCAAAATTTCATCTTTTCCCAAAACAAGATTTCTTTTTTCTTTCTTTTTTAAATTTTATTGTTGTTGTATTACATCCATCCCCTTTTTGCTCCCCTCTGTCCCCCTCCCCACCCACCCATTCCCCCCAAAGTCAATCCCACCTGTTGTCCATGTCCATGGTTCCTTTATACTAGGTTCTTGTCTAAACTGATCCCCTTCTTTGCCTCTGCCTCCCCCTTCCCCCCAGCCCCATTCCCCCTGACCACTGAAGGCCTATTCCTTGTATTTATATACTTGGTTCTGTTTTGCTTGTTGTTGGTGTTGCTCATTATTGTCCCGTAATGGGTGAGATCATATGATATTTGTCCTTCACTGACTGGCTTATTTCACTAAGCATAATACTCTCCAGTTCCATCCATGTTGTTGCAAAGGGTACAAGTTCCTTCTTTCTTTCTGCTACATAGAATTCCATTGTGTAAATATACCAAAGTTTTTTGATCCAATCCTCCACTGATGGGCACTTAGGCTGTTTCCAGTACTTGGCTATTGTAAATAGTGCTGCTATGAACATAAGTGTGCATAGGTTCTTATAAATTGGTGTTTCAGGATTCTTTGGGTATAGTCCAAATAGTGGAATTGCTGGATCAAAAGGCAGTTCCATTTTTAGTTTTTTAAGGAAACCCCATACTGTTTTCCACACTGGCTGCACCAGCCTACATTCCCACCAACAGTGCAGGAGGGTTCCCTTTGCCCTGCATCCTCACCAACACTTGTTGTTTGTTGATTTGCTGATGATTGCCATTCTGACAGGTGTGAGGTGGTATCTTATTGTGGTTTTAATTTGCATATCTCTGATGACTAGTGATGTTGAGCATTCTTTCATACACCTCTGGGCCCTTTTTATATCTTCCTCAGTGAGTTGTCTGTTCAGGTCCTTTGCCCATTTTTTAATTGGGCTGTCTGTCTCCCTGGTGTTGAGTCGCATTAGTTCTTTATATATTTTGGAGATCAGACCCTCCAAAACAAGATTTCTGAAAAGCCTATTGTGGTAAGATAATTAGAGCACTGGAAGAAGCAATCATTTCAAAGTGACTCCTAGAAATCCATACCACATTGAGAGAATGAGCCGGTACTTAGAAACATGACACCAAAACTTATAATAATTTCTTTCACAGTAAATGGAAATTTTGGGAAACATTGCTTTGGTAAGAGGGTCTGAGATGTGAGAAAAACACCAGTTTTAAATAGCATTTTCCAACACAATTTTTAATCAACACAGGTAGAGAATTGAAGAACACATGGAAAACCATGAGAACTAGAAGGATTTAGATGCACATCAGATTTTTTCAGATCCCTCAATTTGAAATAGAAATAAAAGCATTGCAAAAATATTCCTATCAAACAGCACCTTGGACTGCTATTTTACAATTCCTCACTGGAGCAATTTTTAAAAATCTAGAAATCAAAGCCTCAGAAGTACTTTAAGCATGACACCAAGATATAAAAAATTCTTTTGGCATGATGCAGGATTTCACTATTAATTACAAGAAACACTATAACAAAGAAACAGAGAAAGAGCTAAATAAAATAATAAAATTTGGGGTTATATCTCTGAAAATTAAAAAAGAATATGTGAAAATTTCATGGAGAATGGATGAATGATGACAGTTCATCCATGAGTGTAAATTAGTGTATTATTGTGTATCTCAAGTTTGCACACCTTAAACTGTGAAATATCTGTGTTTCCCTACAAGGCATAACAGGAGTGAGGCAAACCATAGAAGAAACTCCTCAGTTCCACATGCACCAAAGAATCACACATCCTTCAGGATTTCCATGGTGAGAACTGTGATATTTTGGTTCAGGTATTGTAACATGACAATGAGAATTAAGGAAAACACTCCAATAGTAAAATGGGAGAATTCACCACATTTAGACAACTCACAAAATGTTGAAAATTGTAGCAAAAAAGTGCATTTTGGATGATGCAAAATTTCTGGAAATACTGATTAAAATAACAAGACTGACTCCTGGACATAAAACTCCTCCCAAAAGTAACACCACAATAATAGTTCACAGGAGCATTCTTAGGGAGAACTCAAAATTATGGGAAAAAGAAACAAAGGATCTTTTCAAACAACATAGATTTATGAAAAACCCTAAGGTGGTCAGATTAGAAGAGCACTGAGAGAAGCAATCATTCCATAATGACTCCGAGTAAACCATTCAACATGGAAACAGTAAGGGGGTTCTTGGAAACTTGAAACCAAAACTAATAGGAAGCAATTGTTGTACAGAAAGGGATATTTGAGATGCCATCATTTGAAAAAAGGAGTTGAGATCTGGGGAAAATACGAGTATCAGATAGCACCTTACAACAAAACTTCACATCAACACAGATCAGGGATTGGAAAACACATGAAAAATCATGTGCATTAAAAGGATTTCACAAGACCTGGGATTTTTTCAAATCCTACACTTTGCAACAGAAATGGAAGCATTGTCAAAACATTCCTATTAGTAAGCACCTTAGAAGGATATTCTACACTTATTCCGTGGGGCATTTCAGAAATTCTGGAAACCAATGCCATGGAAGTGCATTCTGCATAACACAGGATTTAGGAAAATACTTTAGGTAGGACACAGGATTGCAGAGAGAATTAGGGAAAACACTCTGATATCAAGTTTGCAAAGAAACAGGGAAAACTTGATAGAAAAGTGAGATTTTGTGGTGATATTTCTGAATGATTACAGTGTAGATGTGAAAATTTCATAGAGAATGTCCAAATGAATGCTCCTTTTACAAACAAATGAGGTAAGGATGCAGTTCTTCAAGTTTGCACAATGCAAACCATGAAACCTCTGTGTTTCCCTAGAAGGCTTGGAAGTAATGTTGCAAATCCTAGAAGAAACTGTCAAATTCCACCTGCAACAGAGAATGACATATTGTGCAGTGATTCCCCTAGTGAGAACAGTAATGCTTTTGTTCAGGCATTGTAACAATTCATTGTAAATGATGGGAAACACTCTGATATCAAGATTACAAAGAAGCACAGAGAAAGCTTTCTTGAAAGTGTTGATTTTTCTGTGATGCCCCTAAGAATTCTCTGAAAATATTTGAAAGTCAAACAAAGAATGGCATGCCCCTAAGAATTCTCTGAAAATATTTGAAAATCAAAGAATGGAAGACATATTGCATTTTTCTCCAACAACTGAGTTTATCATTCATTTCCTCCAATTTCTACCACTTCAATAAAGAAAATGCAGTGTTTTCCTGCAAGGACTAACAGTCATGCTGCACAACCTGAAGAATCTATAAAATGACATATGCTCCAATGGATTCCCTACTCAGTAGTAATTTCCCTCATGAGAACAGTGACAGTTTTGTTCCGACATTGTACCTTTTGCTTGTGAATTGTGGGAAGCACAGTGATCGAAAGGGTGAAAGAAGCAGAGATTGAACTTCAATGTTAACTGAGGTTTTCGAGTGGTATCTCTAAAGATACTCAGTGAGTACGTGAAAATTTCACGGAGAATGAACGGAGGATACCAGTTTTCTCAAAGAAATGAGTGTATCGTTCCATTCCTCAAGTTTGCACACGTGAAACTGGGACAACTCTGTGGTTTCCTACCAGTCCTAGCAGGAATGTTGCAAACCCCGGAAGAAACTCTGCGGTTCCACATGCACTGAAGACCCACACATCCTTCAGGGTTTCCCCTGGTGAGAACTGTGATATTTTGGTCCAGGCATTGTAACATTTGACTGTGAGTTATGGGAAACAATGTGAAAGCAAGATGGGAGAATTCGTCTTATTTGGAGAATTCTCAAAGTTTCAAAAATCGTAGTGAAAATGTACTTTTCTCACGACGCGGGATTTCTGGAAATCCTGCTCACAGTAACAAGATGTAACTCCTGGACACAAAACTCCTCCCAAACGTCACAGTACAACAGTAGTTCACACAAGTTCACTCATAGGGGGAACATCGCAATCATGGGAAAAGGCTTCAAAGGACCTTTTCGCACAACATGGGATTTCAGAAGAACCCTATGATGGTTGGAATAGAGGAGCACTGGGGGAAGCAGTCATTCCATAGTGACTCCCAGGACCCCTTTGCACTTGGAAACAATGAGGGGGTTCTTGGAAACCTGAAACCAAAACTCAGAAGAAGGCCTCTTCTCAAGAAGCGGGATGTTTAAGAGAACTTCTTTTAAGAAGAGGAGTTGAGATTTGGGGGAACCAGCAGTATCATCAAGCACCTTGCAAAACAACTTCACATCAACACAGATCAGGGATTGGAGAAGGGGGTGTGGGGGGAAGCATGCGCACTAAGAGGATCTCGCAGGACACAGGATTTTCCCAAATCCTTTGTTTTGCATGAGAAATGGAAGCATTGTCAAAACACTCCTATCAGTCAGAACCCTGCAAGGCTATTCTACACTTACCCAGTGGGAAAGCTTCAGAAATTCTGGAAACCAAAGCCTCGGTAGTGCTTTTCACATGACATGGGATTTTTAAAAATGCCTTTGTTAGGACTCAGGATTTCACAGAGAGTTAGGGGAAACACCCTGATATCAAGAATGCAAAGAAACAGAGGGAGAGCTGGAAGAAAAATTGAGATTTGGTGGTGATACCTCTGAATGACCACTGTGTAGATGTGAAAATGTCATGGAGAACTTAGGAACAAATACCCCTTTCTCAAACAAATGAGGTGGGGATGCAGCCCCAAGGTTGGACAATGGAAACCACAAAATCTACGTGTTTCCCTACAAGGCCTGGAAGCAATGCTACAAATACTAGAAGAAACAGTCAAATTCCACATGCACCAGGGATTGATACATTCTGCACTGATTCCCCTAGTGAGAACAGTGATATTTTTCTTCAGGGATTGCAACAATTCACTGTGAATGATGGGAAATGCCCCAAAATCCAGTGTTTCTTATACTACTTTCTGGCACATATGTGAACTAAAGCAGAAATAGCACAGTTCTAACTTAAATAATCACTGGAGAAATGAAAATGGTCAGTTTCTATAGAACATTGTTGTTTCTTCAGGAATCTCTATGTTATGGCCTAGACTGACCTAGGAAATACAGGGTTTCCTTTTTACAAGTGTTACAAATATGAGAAACTGAACCTTACATTGATTTCAATTTCAAATTCAAGCTAATTCTATCATTCTACAACACATTTCATTATTTACATTGAAAACCTTCATACAATTCAAGGAAACACTAACTTTTTTTATTAGCTCTGTTTCTGCTTTGTTATGCACTAGATACTATTGGGTTTCTAAAAGAACTTTATGGCGCATATGTGAGGTTTAGCAGAACTAGCACAGTTCTAACTTGAAGAATCACTGGAGTATTGGAAATGGTCAGTTTCTACAGAACTTTTCTATTGCTTCTGGAATCTCTATGTTATGGCACAGGCCTAACATGGAAATACAGGGTTTACTTTTTTCAAGTGTTACAAATATGAGAAACTGAAAATTACATTGATTTCAATGACAAATTCAAGCTAATTCTATCATTCTTTTCCAGATTTCATTATTCGCATTGAGAATCTTCATACAATTCAAAGACATACTTACTTTGTTATTTAGCTGTGTTTCTGTTTGTTACACACTAGATACTCCAGGGTTTCTAATAGCACTTTCAGACGCATGTATAATCTATAGCAGAAGTAGCACAGTTCTAACTTGAAGAATCAATGGAGAATTGGAAATGGTATGTTTCATTAGAACTTTGCTGTTTCTTCAATAATCTCTATGTTATGGCATAGGCCAACCTAGGAAATACAGATTTTTCTTATTTCAATTGCTACAAATATGAGAAACTGTACCATACATTGATTTCAAAGACAAATTTAAGCTAAGTCAATCATCTACACAATATTTCATTATTTGCATTGAGAATCTTCATAGAATTCAAAGAAACACATACCTTGTTTATAAGCTCTATTTCTACTTCCATACACACTAGATACTCCAGGGTTTCTTACAGCACTTTCTGGTGCACATGTGAACTATAGAAGAACTAGCACAACTGTAACTTAAGGAATCACTGGAGAAATGAAAATGGTAACTTTTATAGAACTTTGCTCTTTCTGGAGGAATTGCTATGTTTTGGCTTAGGCTTATATAGGAAATATAAGTTTTCCCTGCTTCCAGTGTTACAAATATCAGAAAAACAGAACCTTACATTGATTTCAATGACACATTCAAGTTAATTCTATCATTCTACACCAAATTTCATTATTTACATGGAGAAACTTCTTACAATTCAAAGAAATATTTTACTTTATTTATTAGCTGTGTTTCTGCTTCCCTATACACTTGATACTCCAGTGTTTCTTATAGAACTTACTGATGCATGTGTGAACTGGCAGAAGTAGCATAGTACTCACTTGAAGAATCACTGGAGAGGGTACAAGTTCCTTCTTTCTTTCTGCTTGTACCCTTTGCAACAACATGGATGGAACTGGAGAGTATTATGCTTAGTGAAATAAGCCAGTCAGTGAAGGACAAATATCATATGATCTCACCCATTATGGGACAATAATGAGCAAAACTAACAACAAGCAAAACAGAACCAAGTATATGAATACAAGGAATAGGCCTTCAGTGGTCAGGGGGAATGGGGTTGGGGG
>PVIW01011715.1:6766-36083 GCA_004026585.1 Noctilio leporinus | reverse complement strand
GTCAGTGAAGGACAGGTATCATATGTTCTCACCCATTATGGGACAATAATGAGCAAAACTAACAACAAGCAAAACAGAACCAAGTGTATGAATACAAGGAATAGGCCTATAGTGGTCAGGAGGAAAGGGGTAGGGGGGAGGGGGGAGGCAGAGGCAAAGAAGGGGAGCAGCTTAGACAAGAACCTAGTATAAAGGAACCATGGACATGGACAACAGGTGGGATTGACTTTGGGGGGAAATGGTGGGTGGGGAGGGGGACAGAGGGGAGAAAAAAAGGGATGGATGTAATACAACAACAATAAAATTAAAAGGGAAAAAAAAAATAAATGATAGCTTTCCTGGGTGAAAAAAAAAAAAAACCAAATAGGCAAAGGACCTGAGCAGAAACTTCTCCAAGGAAGAAATACAAAGTGCCCACAGGTGCATGAAAGAATGCTCAACATCACTAACCATCAGAAAGATACAAATTAAAACTACAACCAGAAATCATTTCACAACTGTCAGAATGACAATCATCAACAAATCAACAAACAACAAGAGTTGGGAAGAATATGGGGAAAAGGGAACCCTGGTGCACTGCTGGTGGGAATGCAGGCTGATGCAGCCACTATGGAAGACAATATGGAATTTCCTCAAAAAAGTAAAAATAGAACTATCCTATGACCCAATGATTCCACTAGAATTATTCCCACAGAATCCTGAAACACCAATTCGGAAGAACCTATGCACACCTATGTTCATAGCAGCACTATTTACAATAACCAAGTGCTGGAAACAGCCTAAGTACCCTTCAGTGGATGGATAGATCAAAAAACTTTGGTACATTTACACAATGGAGTTCTATGCAGCAGGAAGAGAGAACATCTACCATTTGTGATAAGATGGATGGAACTGGAGAGTATCATGCTTAGTGAGATAAGCCAAGCAGTGAAAATTAAATACTGCATGTTCTCACTTAATACAGGAGACTAATGAACAAACAAACAAACAAAACAGAACCAGCAACACGAATACAGGGAACACATTTTCAGTATGTAGAGGAGAGGGGGTGCGGGAGGGGGAGAAGGAGGCAAGGAAGGGGAACAATGTAGTCAAGAAACTAGCGTAGATGACCAATGGACACAAACAACATGTGGGATTGACTGTGGGGTAGGTGTATAAGGAGGGTAAGGAAGGGGAGGGCAGAGGGGGAAAAATGAGATGAATGTAATATAACTATATATATAACAAAAACAAAAAAAACCCATCCAACTACTTAAGATTTTTTGAACAAGTAATAGTGTCAGATTAAAAAACCATAGGATCACTCTGGCTGGGCACAGTGGATAAGGTGCCAGCCTGTGAAGCCAAAAGTTGCTGGTTTGATTCCTAGCCAGGGCACATAACCAGGTTGCAAGCCAAGTCTTCAGCCAGGCCCATAGCTGGAGGCAGGTGAAAGGCAATTATACATTAATATCTCTTTCCCTCTCTTCTCCTCTCCCTTTCCTCTCTTTAAAAATAATAAATAAAATCTTTAAAAAAAGAAAAGACTATCTTGTCTCTGTTATATTGCCTTTGCTTCTTTATCAAATATCAGTCATTTATAGTGGTCTATTTCTAGGCTCTCTATTTTATTTCACTGATCAGTTTATCTATTATTTTACTGGCATCACACTGTTTTGATTACTATAGCCTTATAGTAAGTCTTGAGTTCAAACTGTGCCACCAACTTTATTTTTCTCCTTTAATATTGTATTGGATATTCTGGGCATTTTGCTTCTCCCAAAAAACCTTAGAATCAGTTTTTCAACACCCACAAAATAACCTATTGGGATTTTGATGCGAATTGCATTGAATCCATAGATCAAGTTGGGAAAAAATGGACATCTTGATAATATTGATTCTTCCTATTCATGAATATAAAATCTCTCTCAATTTATTTAGTTCTTTGGCTTCTTTCATCAAAGCTTGGTAGTTTTCTTCATATAGATCTTATTCATATTTTCTTTTAGATCTAGCCTGTTGATATGATGGATTACATTCATTGATTTTTCCAATGTTGAACCAGCTTTGCATATCTGTGATAAATCTCTCTTGGTTGTGGTGTATAACTCCTTTTATATTTTATTGAATTTGCTTCTCTAAAATTTATTAAGGATTTTGCTTTTGTGTTCATGAAAAATATTGGCCTGTATTTTCCTTTTCTTGCAATGTATTTGTATTTGGTATTAGGGCAATGCTGGCCTTGTAGATTGAATTAGGAAGTATTTTTTCTGCTTCTATCTTCTGGAAGAGATTGTAGAGAATTGATATAATTTGTCGGAATTTTTTGATGGAATTTGCCAGTGAGCCTATATAGGCCTACTACTTTCTGTTTTGGGTTGTCTATTTAGACTTACTTTTATTTCATTAATTAATTTATTGTTGTTGCATTATAGTTATCTCATTTTTCCTCCATTGTTTCCCCTTGTCCCATCCACTCTATCCCCTCTCCCACAGTCAATCCCCACCATTGATCATGTCTTTGGGTCATTCATACTAGTTCCTTGACTAAACCCTTCCCCATTTTCCCCTACTCCTTCCCCCACAGCCCAGTCACCATCAGTCTGTTCCTTGTTTCCATGTCTCTGGTTCTTTTAAAAGAACACAATCTTGTCTTGTCACTGGTGTACCTAACAATTTTTAATGACTCTTCATTGCTTTGAATCAAGTCCTAAGCTTTTAAGATGGACAGCAGTTTATATGATCTTGCCATTTATTTTTTACAGCTTCTATCTCACATTTGCTTTCTGAGTCATTTCACATTGACCTTCTTTCAGTCCCTTGAAGGTTTAACCCTCAGGGGTATACACTCGGACTTTTACCTATTTACAATACCATTCTCCCAGGTTGCTTACCTGAGGGAAAAAAGGCTCATCCTTCAGATCTCTTCCATACATTCTTTATGTATCTCCTCCAGAGTAACTACCTAAATGAAATTAACTCTGTATTGTTGTTATTGTTTACTATTTATCTGTTTTACTAGACTATAAATTCAATGAAAAGTGTTTATCTTGTTCACTCATGCATTGCCCTACAATTCAAAAAAATGTCCATTATATATTAGTCATGTAACAAATACTTCTCACACTGTTTCTATGAAAAAGTTACTTACATTATCTCCCTTATATGGATGAGGAAACTGAAGCATTGATAAAGCCCTTATATGGTTCCATTGTTTTGCTAGTAAGTTAGGTGGACAGGTTCAAAGTCATGTCAGTGATTGGCCCCATGTTGTCAAAAACTGTACTAGAACAGGATTCTTCCTTGGGGCTTCACTGAGCTGAAGTTATACTGGTCCTTGAAATTCTTAAACTCCTCTATAAACTATTTTAGATAGGAGGAATTTTAGAGAATTGAAGCTACCTATCTATCATTTACTTCTTAAAATATCCTGGTCCACAAATAATTTTAAGAACAATTTTTATAAAGAATCATCTTACAGTGTCATAATTTATTTTCAACCTGTGTAGACAATACTTGTCAGTACTGTCCTTGGCACACAGGAAAAATTAAATCTTACTAAGAAGTGCTATATTGATAATTTTGACTTTTTAAGAAGAATAATACAATATCATTTCTTTTGTTTAAAAAATTAATCTTAAATGCCTTTTTAAGAGGAGTGATTTTCTTCTGAAAATTGTTGGTAGTGTTTCAAATTAACTGACACTCACCACCTATTTAAACCACATAAAGAACTTCAAGAGAAGAGTTCTTGGAGGTTGTTTTTGCTTTGTTTTGTTTTTTTCCAAAATGCTTTTTCATTACTTCATGTAAGCAAGAGTTGATATTTTTAATTTTTTTAAAAGATTTTATTTATTATTTTTAGAGAGACGAGAAGGGAGAGAGGCAGAGAGGGAGAGAGACATCAATGTATGGTTGCCTTTTTTCACCTGCCTCCAGCTATGGGCCTGGCCGGAGACCTGGCTTGCAACCTGGTTATGTGCCCTGGCTAAGAATTGAACCAGGGACCTTTGAGTTTGCAGGCTGGCACCTTATCCACTGTGCTACCAGCCAGAGCGAGAGTTAGTATTTTTAAGAAAGAACTGACATTTTATGTGTAGAGAGGTCAAAGAGAGCTACATCTCCTTAGCAGTTTAAATGCATAAACATTTTAGCAGTAGTAGTGAACAATTAACTACCTTAGAATGTTTGGACCCTGGTCTCTTTGTAGAAGTTCTAGCAAAAGCATAGCTACAAGGGAAATAGTTTCATATTCATAGTGATCATTGTCTTGAGACCAAACTCAGTATTGAGTCCTTTAAGGATCAGGGAGTACATTGTAAGGAAATGGATTCTGGGGTCTATGAAGGTGAACCAGAGACACTGAGACCTGACTAAACTTTGCTGACAGTTAAATCATGTTAAGAACATATGGCCTTATACCTTTAAAAGGAAACCATATATTAGGAATATTTGGTCTTTCAGGTTGGAAATATAACCCCAGACATAAAAGTTCTGTTGTATAATAAGAGTTTGTTGATTTCCTAGCTCTGGTTGGGTTTTTCCTGTATGGAGAATGTTCCTAAAATTTTCCCAATTAGGGCAAAGCCATACTAACATATGCTGCATTAGTACTATGTACCTCCTCCTTTAACACTTCTGTAAACTTAACCAAATCAATCCAGAAGAGAGGTATCTCTTTTCTATATAAGTAAACCACCTGAAACCCTCCAGAAGCCCAAATTCTAAATGGAATCCCCTGTTTCTATCTCCTAATCTTTTCTGGCTGTTGCTCAACAAGTACATATATAACTAGAGATTGAATTCAGAGTTGTACCTGGTATGTACCTAAACTGGCACATTCTTCTACCTGCACTACCACATTCCTCCTGGGATTATTAAAATGGAGGCAAATGATTTGGAATGACAGTATCCTTCTCCAAATTCTATTTGGAGACTACATTTCTCCTTCTTTCAAAATTGAACTATATATCCAGTAAGGAGAAAACTGTAAGACTATATTGAACTGTATATCCAGCAGGGAGGAAACTATTTACAACATAATGTAACATATTTGCCTTTTTTTTTTTTTTTTTTTTCCTGGGGGATGAAGTTCTGTAATTAAAGTTCTCAATTGTCTACTTCTATCATAGTTTGCAACTTGAGAGTATTTAATAGATAAAGAAGGGTATTAGAAAGGCTGAAATATGGATTAACTTATTTCACAACTCTTAACAGTTCAGAGATTACCTAAAAAATTAGATGTAGGGCCCTGGTTGGTGGCTTTGTGGATTGGTGCCAGCCTGTGAACTCAAAGGTCACTGGTTCGATTCCCCAGTCAGGACACATAACCAGGTTTCAGGCCAGGTCTCCAGCCAGGTCGGTAGCTGGAGGCAGGTGAAAAGCAACCACACATTGATACTTCTTTTCCTGTCTTTCTCCCTCCCTTCCCATCTCTCTAAAAACAAAGAAATAAAATCTTTTTAAAAATTTAGATTTAGGGCAGAAAGTGCCAGGATGGGCAGGCAGGAAACTGTTGCTGAGATACCTTAAAGCAGTAAAAAATCTATCTGTATGCATGAGTGGTAGACAGAGATCCTCCCAAAATGAATTTCTTCCATGACACTACAAATAAAATTCATTAAATATTTAATGTGTATAACATGAAGGTAACTGCTTAACTAAAAAACAAAATAATTTAGAAAAAAAAGCTAGGCATCTCGACAATTTAAAATAATCACTAAAAGAATACCATACATTTTCCAATTTTTTCATCCTTTTAGAGGAGGGAACTTAATTTTAATTGTTATTATTATTGGTTCTCTAAAGTGGATTGTTAGTCCTATAAGATACTTTCATTTGGGGCTCTTAACATTATAAGAATACAAGATGAAGATGACAAAAAGTAGGTTTAAGCCTATATACTGATTAATAAATCTTGCAAGTGATGTGAATTGTGTGGTTTTGTTTTTGTTTGTTTTTTCATCATCAAAAATATGGAACGCTTCACGAACTGTGTGTCATCCTTGCTCAGGGGCCATGCTAATCTCTGTATTGTTCCAATTTTAGTATATGCACTGCTGAAGTGAGCACTGAATTGTGTTTTTCAGTCATTGAAATGTAATCCAGTTTTTTTTAAACAACAATTTAAGTGTTTTATTCACCACATATTCATATTAACGAATAGATAATGTGTTATAACCTTCCTAGGATATCCCATCTGGTTGTGTGTGATATTTATCTGTTTCTCAATGGTGCCATAAATTGGTCAATGTGTAGCCTGATTTCTCCCCTGTGCAAATGCACTTTTTTTCCTTTCTTACAACTTATAAGTGATCAGTGGAGAGATACTGTTTAATTATGCAAATATCTTTCTCCCCTTAACAAGTTCTCCTACATTTAGCTTCAACTGAGAGTCCTGATCTGAGCCAATCTTTACTATGATAGTTGCAAAGTGATAGTTTTTCAACACCAGCACTCCCTTCACAATGACCCATCAGTTCTTAGCATTCAACTGTAAAGAGTTTATATGACGTTATTAACCAATGTTACCCCAGTAACTTTAATAATAATAATAAATTCTCATCTATTATTGATGTGGACCTGGGAATTTAATAACATTACTGTATATACTGTCAAAAAGAAGAACTTGAAATTTTTTCTTTCTCATCTGGGATGGACTTTATTGGACACGTTGCTGTCTAAGCCCTGGACCTGGAGCATGACAGCCTGGGATCCAAGACCCAGGCACTGAGTTGGAAGAGGTCCAGAGGTCAGGGCTGTTTGGAGCAAGACCACAAGAGTCTCTAAGAGAGCCCAGGAAGAGATTTTGCTTGCTGGATTTGGGGAGCTCCGCGAGGCACTGCTGCTCCTCTCTCTAGCCCCCTTTGTCACTCTCTGAAAGCCTCCGGTGGGTCATCCTCCAGGGTGCTCCAGCAGGGTCTGTACATCCTCCACACTGTTCAATGCGATGATGGTCTTGTGGGAAGAAGACAGGTCTAACAAGACACGATCTTCTTGGAGTTTCTGTCCCAGCGCCAAAGGGCAACACAATTGTAGGGCTGGAGACCAGAGACTGCCTTCTTGTCTTCTGCAGCTACTCCACGCGCTGTTCTGGATTCAAACAGGTAACGTCCTTCACATGGTGCCCATTCATACATTGCATAGTGTCTGGGAGGTGGTGGTAGGAGATGAAGCCTGGAGGTCTATACTGTTTGTTGATAGGTGGAAATGCAGGCGTGCCCGTCTCTGACATGATGATTTCACACAAAGGGACAAGCTGCTGGAATAAGGTCTTGATGCCTGGATACATCTTAAACCTCCAGCCTGTTAACCAGCAACCACTCTGGTGCGATAGGAAACCAGTGAGCTCAAGACACTGCGCAGGGCAGCTGGTAGTACGGTTCCGTGGAGGGTCTGAGAGAAGGCAGAATCTCGTGGGCTTGATGGTCAATCATCTATAATCTTTAAAATACTGTTGGATATGTCTGGTGCAACTGCTGTACCAAAATGGACCATTGCCAAATTCATCAAAAACCTAGCACCAGCTTTATCCAGAGTTGTTTCTGAAGACAGAGATGACACTCACAGACCTGCTGACCCCAAGCAGCCCATCAAGCCAGAGTGCAACTTTTGGGGTATAGCTGAGGCCCTGCATGCCCCCTGGCTGCTGTGACCCCTGGGCCTGAGCCTTCCTGCTGGGGCAGATCTCAATCTCCTTGGCCTGGTGGGGGTTGGGAGAGATGGCATCACCTGCTTCCTGCACAATCCAGGGAGCCAGCTCTTGCAAACTGGGGGCCAACATCACAGAGGTTGCCACCTTGCACTGATGCCTGGAAAATATAATTATTTTAGATCCTAGTTTTCCTATAACCAACTATTCCAAATCTTTAGCATTCATTTCAACAAGCCATCATTCTTTCACTTTTTTTTTTTTTTTTTTTTCTCTTCTTTCACTTTAAGGTTATGTGGACTTTCACTTTTTCAGGGAAATTGGGGGCATCAATTGTAAATGACTCAATGTTTTTTCTCTTACGTGCACAGAAAAATGTACTTACATCTATATCTATTCTTGTCCACTTCTGTCAAGTCACAGAAGATGAAGTAGCCTCCTTACCTTCCTTCCTTCTTTCCTTCCTTCCTTCCTTCCTTCTTCCTTCCTTCCCTCCTTTTTCTGCCCCCATCTTTTTATTATTAGCTCCTGTGAACCAGCCACCCCTTCTTATAAAGTGACTAGCTATATTGAATTAGGGCAGCCTTGGTGAACTCTTCTAACCTTAATTACCTCCTTAAAAGCCTATCTCCAAATATTGTCACATTCTGAAGTACTACAGGTTAAGATTTTGACATGTGAGTTTTAGAAGTACATAGTTCTCATTCCATTTAGCATCTCACAGGAGCCTTTCAACTGACCTCCCTGCTGGCAGTCTGGCCAACTCTTAAGTCCACCAATGCTCCCATGTCATCTAACTAATCTACAAAGAGATGAAAGACAGTGCATTTTAAATACTCACTGCCTTCTATTCCTATCATCTGATCTTTAGTAGTACCACTTATGTAAAACTCATAGCCTTGATAGATCAAGAAGATACTATTAAAAGTGATGTCATTTGTATACATTTTGAATATCATGCACCAAGTTATTTTCCAACTGAATACCTTACAACTTTCTAATTTGATGAGTTTTCTTATTTATTTGTTTATTTTGTATTTAATTTCATATTGAATTTATTGGGTGACATTGTTATATAAAGTTATATAGGCTTCAGGGATAGAAATCTATAATACATCATCTATATAATGTATTATATGTTCTCCACCCCAATTCAGATTTTCTTCTATCAGTATTTCTCCTCCTTTACCCTCTCTCACCTCCCCTATTACAGAACAGGCACTGGCCAGAAGCAAGTCTGCCTCAGGTCAGTGAGTGGGTTCTTGACTTTGTAGGAAAGATTTCACAACACGAGTCCAGGTGATTTTGGGAATATGTTTATTAAGGCTGGGCACAGAGAAACAAAGAAAGAACTTAAAGGAAAGACTTAAGGTAGAAGAAGTAATAGGAGAGAGCCTGGGTGATAGTTACTCTGTTGGCCCCCTAGAAAAGTTATAGGAAAGAAGTGAGCCAAGGCAGTATTCTGCTGTTAGCTCACTTGGGAAGTAAGGGGAAAAAAGGGG
Source organism: Noctilio leporinus (assembly GCA_004026585.1). Taxonomy (NCBI): domain Eukaryota; kingdom Metazoa; phylum Chordata; class Mammalia; order Chiroptera; family Noctilionidae; genus Noctilio; species Noctilio leporinus. Next base: position 26,948 of record PVIW01011715.1, on the reverse strand, counting down.
GCCCTGGAGACGATCGGAGGGTAAGGCTGAGTGGAGCTGCCACTTCCCAGTGCTCCCCTGGATGCAAGTCTCCTCAGGACCTTTAGACTAAAAAAGTTCATGCCCCAGAAGGGGCATGGGAATGCTCTAATATGAGCCCACTCTGTTTTTGTTCTGAGGGCTTTTTAAATTTTATTTTATTTTATTATTTTTAAATAACATTTTTTAAAGATTGTACTTATTATTTTTCAGAGAGAGGGGAAGGGAGAGAGGCAGAGGGAGAGAAATGTCAATGTATGTTTGCCTTTTACCTGCCTCCAGCTACGGACCTGGCTGGAGACCTGGTTATGTGCCCTGACTGGGAATTGAAACAGCAAGCTTTGGATTTGCAAGCCAGTGCCTTATCTACTGTGCCACCAGCCAGGGCTGTTCTGAGGGCTTTTTATCTTCTTTCTGTGGGTGAGAATAGGGGATTGTTTTAGCAGAATATTCATTAGTTTTCTGATTACATTTTTAATATGCTGATGTGCTAAAATGAGCATACAAGGAGTTTGGGGATATTCTTTGGTCTTTCATACTTTTTACTTTTATTTGGGTCTGCCCAGCTTTTAATGGGTTTTTTTTATTGTTCCCATGACTCGATTTTTCCTTGGCACAAATAGTATTTGGGTTTTTGTTCTTTATTTCCCATGCCAGGGAGACATAAGCTATCTACTCTTTGGCTAAGGAGGAGAGGTACAGCCATTCACTCTCAAATGACCTACATTAGCAAAGATAAATTCTTGGCATTCACCAGCTGGCTGTAAGTTACTCCAACTGTTTGTCCAAATCCTTGTTTGATTTTCATGCCACAGTTTCCCCTATTCCACTTGTCCAGGAATTTTCCTAGCTTCCAATATCCTGCCTCACCTCCAGCCCCCTTTCTCTCTGGTAATCACCATACTGTTTTCTATGAAGTGGTTGTTTTTTTTTTTTTTTTTACCCTATTCCTTACTCCTCCCCTCTGAGAGCTGTCGGTCTGATTTCTGTACATATAGCCAAGATTTGGAAGAGCCCAAGTACCTGCCCATCAGTAGATGAGTGGACCCCTGGCTGGTGCAGGTCAGTGGATTGAGCGCCAGCCTGTGAACCAAAAAACGGTGGTATATATATATATATATACAATGGAATACTACTCAGCCATAAAAAAGAAGAAACACTTTTTGCAATAGCAAGGATGGACCTGGAGAGTATCATGCTAAGTGAAATAAGCCAGTCAGAGAAAGATGAATACCATATGATCTTAGTTGTATGTGAAATCTAATGAACAAAATACTGACAAACTAATAGAAACAGACTCATATAGGCATATATTTCCTTTTGAATTATTCTATTAATCACATGTATAATTAGGAACAACCTCAATTTAGATCATAAATTATTTTAAATTTCTTTTCTCATTCATGAATTAGCACAAGGATGGTAGTTGCATTGATATATATAAGTTCACTATCTTGTTCAGTTCAGTGCCCATCTAGGAGGCATTTGCTATGCTCCTAGCACTCATAATTCAAAGATGAATAAGACATGATTCCTGTCTTCTAGCATCCATATGTGTGAAAAAATAAACTGCAATTTGGTATAATGAATGTTTCAAGAACTTTTCTGTTAAATCAGATATTTTAAAGAAAAAGCTGACATTTCCAAACATAAGCCTCTTTACCCCTTTCTTTTTTTAAACTGTCTTTATTTAAAACCTCTTCCCATGCTATTGGTTTACTTATTCTCAATAAACCATTTAGAAAAGTACCAAAGGATTGTACCATCTTACTTCAAAATTCCTAAATAAAATTCAGATATGGACCCTTAGATCTAGGAGCAAACATGCTGCTCACACTTCAATATTGATGCTTTTTATTAAGTTATACATTTTCTTGGTCTTCTCTTCAACATTTCACCATTAACCTATACCATTCTTTTAAGTACTTACATAAATCATTTTTATGAAACAGATTTTCTATTTTGGTATTGTTTTTCTTTTTAAATTATTTTTTAAAACAACTATATTTCTCTTATTCTTTTTATTTATATCTTCTCTTTCATCATCTCTACTTTGTCTACTGAGAATTAACTCCCTTGCACATTGTTTTCCATCTAACTCCAGCTAAAATGCTTTTTCTGCTTTCCATAAATTCTCTATATTAAAAACATCTGACTAAAAATATTGCTTTTATTTTGCATTGCCATTGGCATTATTTCTTCTTTTATTTAATTATCTTAACAATTTTTGATGTCTTTAAAGAAATTACAGCTTTCTTCATTTCTTAAATAGTGTTTACTCTAATAGAAATTTCCTCATATTTACTATGCTGACACCAAATTTTCTTTTTTATGAAAAACTAATTTCACTTTTGAACACTTTTATTACATTTTATTTCACAGCTTTATTGTTTCTTGTAAATAAGTCACCTGATTTACTGGTTCATTTTGCTTTCTTTCTTTTCTTTTTAATGGATATTTTAGGCTATAGTTTAAATAAAAATACTTTGGAATCTTTACTCAAGTGTTTAATTTATTAAATTCAGTATTACTAATATTTATTCTCTCTATTCACAGTGCACTGTTACACATTTTGAGCATGTTTATCCCTCGAATATGTGGTAAACATACATGCTTATTTAGAGAATGTTTCCTGTCTTGACTTGTGTGGAAATTCAAATGAGTGCATTTATTATTTTTTATATTTTTTGAAAATAAATTTATTCTTTATCTTTAAAGAAATGCTTGCTTGTTTGCACTATTTACAATATAGATTTCTGTTTTATGGGTGTTTCACAGCATATTTATGTATTTTTATGGCATGCGCTAATTTTTTTTTCTCTTTTTTCCACTAGTGTTCTCATTGAGGTTCCCTCTGTTCAGTCCCTATTGTGGAGCACAACTTTGCCTGGGATTAGATATTCTTTGAATTTCTTCTTCACTATATTTGCTCTTTTCTCCCTCCTCTATTAATAATGAACTCTTCTGAAGTTATTTGTTTTCTCTATGCTTTTCTCATGTGAGAACTATATTCTTCCTAATGAATTCTGGAAGGATTGGATTTAGCCATAAGCCCTCCATTGTTTTTCTCTCCTTTCTTCCTCTCTTTCTCCTCAATTATTGAATAAGAAACATTTTATTTTTCTTTCCTGCAGATTTTGCTTGCTGCTGTTTTCTCACAGAACTCCAGTCATCTATTTGATTAGATGCAGTGCCATAGTAGAAGTAAGAACCTGGAATTTAACTAAAGCAGAATTACACTGGAGACCCTATCTACAGCTATGTTGAATAGCTGCACATTTTTGGATAGTTATATAACTTAGGCCTGAGATTCTTCATTGGATAATTATTATAGAATAATAGCACCAAACACACGGGTTATTTGAAGGATTTTTGAGTTAATATATGGTAAAATGCTTAATATAATTCTTTGAAAATAGTAAGCATTAAATACACATTACTAATATTTTAATTTTATCTGTATCTTCTCTATTATTCTGAACTTTCAACACATCCCTGCTGTACCCAATAACACTATGATTAGTATTGTTATGCATTTGTGATTATAGAGATGATTATTTCCATTATTTATGTAATACTGTACCCCTTGTCCACACTAAATTTCTTTTATGTTTAGATCTTAACCATGAACAATACTTTTTATGAGCTATGTCTATAGTAGTTTTTTGACTATGTTGTAAATTTCAATTCTTTCATCCTAATTGAAGGTGATCTGGTATCTTGTGAAGACAGTACTCCATTGTTCTAGTTCTGTTTTTCACTTCTAGTAACCTGTCCAAACAACAAACCTATGTGTTATCTTGACTGAAACTGATAGCTTGTCATAAGGGAGTATATATAGGGGTACTATGTACCCTACAGCTACTACTTCAAGTCTCTTGAAATCAATACTAATGTCTTTCTGTAGTCCTTTTTAGTTCCTGTCAGAGAGTCTAAAGTTCATTTAGTAATCTTAGAAACAAAAATCTTAGCTTCCAGTGAGTGTATATTCAACTGGGAGAATAAATAACAAATATGATAAATTAAACAGTATATTAAAAATACACATGTTATGGACATGAAAACAATTAGCAAGATAAGAGTTACTTATTGTTCTGGGACCTAGAATTTTAAATAAGATGATCATAAAATGATATTCGACAAAGATTTAAAGGAGGTGAGGGAATTAGACATGTGCATATCTGGTGGAAGAATGGTTCAGATGGAGGGAAGAGCTCATGGAAAAGCTCAAAGGTGAGAGCATGGTCAATGTGTTAAAGGACTATAAAGGAGGTCAATGTGGTGAGAGTGGACTGAGTGATGGGAAATAGAAGAAGTAGAAGACAAGGTCAGGTAGGTAATGCAAAACAGATTGTGTAAGACTTTGTAGCCTCTGTGAGGAGTTAGGGCTTTACTCTGAGTGAATTAAAACCATTGAAGTCTTTAGAGAAAAATATGTCATTCTACTCTGACTATTCTACTGGGAATAGAAAATCTAAGTTTACTCTTCCTACAACATATGTTTTTTTAAAGAAAACCCAAATGTAGTCACAACAATCTTGAGAAAGAAGAACAATGTAGGAGGAATCACAATACCAGACATCAAACTATACTACAAGGCTACGGTGATCAAAACAGTCTGGTACTGGCATAAGAATAGACATATAGATCAATGGAACGGAATAGAGAGCTCAGATATAAACCCAGGGCTCACCCTGGCTGGTAGCACAGTGGATAAGGTGCCGGCCTGCGAACCCAAAGGTTGCAGGTTCGATTCCCCAGCCAGGGCACATGGCGAGGTTGCAAGCCAGGTCTCCAATCAGGTCTGTGGCTGGAGGCAGGTGAAAAGCAACCATACATTGATGTCTCTCTCCCTCTCTGCCTCTCTCCCTTCCTCTCTTTCTAAAAATAATGAAATAAAATCTTAAAAAAAAAAACAAAAAAACCAGAGCTCTATGGTCAATTATTATTCAACAAAGGGGGAAGGAACATAAAATGGAGTAAAATCAATCTCTTTAACAAGTGGTATGGGGAGAATTGGACAGCCACATGCGAAAAGATAAAACTAGACCACCAACTTACACCATACACCAGAATAAACTCAAGATGGATAAAGGGCTTAAACATAAGCAGTGCCACCATAAAGGTCTTGGAGAAAAAGATAGGCAGCAAAATTTTAGATATTCTACACAGAAATATGTTTACTGATACTTCTCCAAGAGCAAAGGAAATAAAAGAACAAATAAACAAATAGGACTATATCAAACTGAAAAGTTTCTGTTCAGCTAAAGAAAACACCAGCAAAATTCAAAGGAAATCAACTGTATGGGAAAACATATTTGCCCATGATACCTCACACAAGGGTTTGATCTCCAAAATATATAAAGAACTCATGCAACTTAACACCAGGGAGACAGACAGCCCAATTAAAAAATGGGAAAAGGACCTGAACAAACAACTCATTGAGGAAGACATACAAAGGGCCCAGAGGCATATGAAAGAATGCTCAACATCACTAGGCATCAGATGCTAAATAAAACCACAATAAGATACCACCTCACTCCTGTCAGAATGGCAATCATCAACAAATTAACGAACAACAAGTGTTGGGAAGAATGTGGGGAAAAGAAAACCCTGATGCACTGTTGGTGGGAATGTAGGCTGATGTAGTCACTGTGGAAAACAGTATGGAGTTTCCTTTAAAAACTAAAAATGGAACTGCCTTTTGATCCAGCAATTCCACTACTAGGACTATACCTGAAGAACCCAGAAACACCAATTTATAAGAACCTATGTACCCTTATGTTCATAGCAGCACTATTTACAGTAGCCAAGTGCTAGAAACAGCCTAAGTACCCATCAGTGGATGATTGGATCAAAAAACTTTGGTACATTTACACAATGGAATACTACACAGCAGAAAGAGAGAAGGAACTCCTACCCTTTGCAACAACATGGATGGAACTGGAGAGTATAATGATTAGTGAAATAAGCCAGTCATTGAAAGACAAATACCATATGATCTCATCCATTTCAGGATAATAATGAACAAAACAAACAAGCAAAACAGAACCAGATACATGAATACGATGAATAGAGCTTCAGTGGGCAGAGGGGAGGGGGAAGCGGGAAGAAGGAGGCAAAGAAGGAGAGTAGTTTAGTCAAGGAACTAACATGAAAGAACCATGGACATGGACAACAAGTGGGATTGACTTTGGGAGGCAATGGGTGAGTGGGGAAGGGGACAGAGATGAAGAGAAAGGGGATGGATGTAATATAACTACAATAAAATTAAATTTAAAAAAAAAACACCCAAATTTGATCCTTGTATCTATGTTATTTTTAGTAATCAAGTTCTCTACAATTTTACATTCTGCTGAAAATTCAAAAGAAGACTTATAAGAGGTGGCGATGGGAAGCAATACAGTAAAAACCTGCTAACATATTGTTCTTAACAATTAATATAATTTGGAAAATGTTTTTGAAAAGCAATAAATTTCAGTAAAAATATTTAAAGGATATCACTTTAACAGGAAAATAGCAACAGCTAAATCAATATAGAACAAATGAAAATCATAAATAATCATAAAAATAGAAAAATTACAAAAAGAAATAGGCTGAATTATGTTATAATTATTCATCATGAACAAATGAACTCATGTTGAAAATATTCGTCTGTCACACATAAAAGGATACACATAAAAAGATAGAAAAAGTACATGGAAAAATTATTAGACAATGCACAAGAAAAAGGAAATTGAACAGAAAGAAAGAAAAGGGAAGGCGGGGAGGAGAAGAGAAGAGGGGAGAGGAAAGAGAAAAATGGAGCAATAAGAACCCTTTAATCAAGCCCTGGCCAGGTGATGGCTCATTTGGATGAAGTATCATCCAGCATACCATAATGTTCTGGGTTGTATTTCTGGTTATGACACACAACCAAGTTTCCCAGATTTCAGGATGGGTTCTCAGTTGGGGTGTATACAAGAGGCAACCCATCAATGTTTCTCTCCTTTCCTCCCTTCCTCTCTCTCTAAAGTAATTCAAATAAAGAATAAAAAATCACATTTCCATGGTGCTTTATTATAGCATGTTATTTAATTCTTTTTTTTTTTTTGCCTTCTTTAGAAAAGCTTTTTATTGAAATTATTTGGCATTTATCATAATTTTTGTAACAATTCTATAGAAGTTACTCTTTCCATTATAGTTTTACATGAAATATTTTTTCTCAGTTTAAAATCAAATTCTGTCCATTGTAAAATATTTAGAAACAACAAACAAACCAACCAACAAACCCACCCATGATAGAAATCATGCACATTTTCATTGTGAAGATGTGTCCAGGGTTCACATTTACCTACATGGAACAACTGTATTTCTCTCCAATAGCCAGTCAACCAGAGATCAGCACTAAAAGAGATTTGAAAGACTGTCTTTTAAGCTTCCAGCTTGAGCTTGATATTAAATTCTGGGTTCTCTCCTCTCATCTCTCTCACTTTCAATGATGCCGATATCCCCCCAATGTAAATTGTTGATAGTGGTGTTCATGTAAGCTTTTTAATGACCTTGACAAATAAGGCAGGAATGGTATATGCCCCTATCTATTTTTGAGATAGTTGAGGTTCAGAGAGATTAACGTTGTTTCTGGAGTCATTTAAAGATTTGTATCTACCTAATAACCACATTCTTTTCTTTTCCTTTTCTTTTTTTCTTTTCTTTTTTCTTTTTTCTTCTTTTTCTTTTTTCTTTCTTTCTTTCTTTCTTTTTTTTTTTGATGAAAAAAAAAGATGATTTTTTTGATGATTTTTGTTTTTTTTTAAATTTATTTTATTATTAATAACCACATTCTTAATATATAGTTTTCCTACATTTAAAAGGCATAAAGTAGGGGAGCTGGATAGGACAGGGGAGAGCAAAAGGGGAAAATGGGATAACTCTAATAGAACAACAATTGAAAATAATAATAATAATAATAAGAGGCATAAAGTCACTTCTTAAATAATAATAATAGGTAAGATAATGAACCTGAAAAGGTGTTTTACATACTCTTTACCACCTAGAAAATCAACAATTAGTAGGTTTGTCAAACATACACCTTTTGTTTTTGCTATCTTAATTAAAATTTTATAAAGACTGAAAATATTTAGTTAGAAATATTTTCTAAAAGCTTAATTCCAGAAATTGCAGAATTTCACCAAAGAAATATAATCAAGACTTCTTAAAATAAAGCATGCTCAAGGTAAGAATATTGAGTTATATCAACTTTCTCCATTTTCAAGCTACTTGCTTCTGGATGTGACTCACTTCAGTTTTTCAAAACAGCACACACATATTCCCTATTCCCTGAAATCGACAAGACCAATAACTAGACTCAGAATTAAGCAGACCTTTCAAATGATCCTTCCTCATCAATAACAATATGCCATTTTTTTGTCATCTGAAGCTTTAAGGAAATCTATCTCAAAGTTGCCATCTATAGCTGATGAATCTTTGAAACTCCTAAACTTTTGTTTTGTATCTTCTATTACCATTTTGCAAGTTTTTAAAAAATATGTATTTTTTAGTTCAAAAGTAACCACAATATGCAATACAGACCCTTTTCATATATTTAAATTCCTCTGGAAAGAAAAATGAACAGGAAAATGAATGGTGTTTAAAAATTACATACTTTTATTGGAAAATATTGTTACTAGATTTAATTGATCAGGACCTATAGATATATATGTATGCATTTTATCTTACTTTCCCCCACCCCAAGTCATCAGTATCAACTTTTTATAGTTTTGTACTATTTAAAGTTACAAGAAGCATAATAAAAGTCTACCTCTGTTATACTAAACACTTGTTTTGATGAAGAATTTTTTTAGGAGCTTGAGAAGTAGATAAGGGTTTTGAAGGCAGGACCCATGTTATTTTCACCTTTAAATATTTTTTTTAAATAAATGTAGATGGGCATTGACATATCAAAAATGAACATGTCATGGGAGTAGATCTTAGGCAAAATCAGTTTGTATAAGCAAATAGTTAAATTATAGTGTATATAACCAAAGTGTTACAATTATTTCAAAGAATACTTTTCATGAAAGTCATTCTGTAAATTCTAAGTTAATATTGCTTCCATTACTTTAAAAAAAGATTTCCTGGACAATTTCTTTGTCTGACAAGGAACCATTATAACTTTAAATTTTGATCAATTTTAAAAACTCAAATTTAAAAAATCTGTTTCAAAGGTTGTAAAAGTACCTCAAAGCTAGTACAATTTTAGGTTCATAACTAAGAGGGAAAAATGTTTACCTTAAAGTAACTATGAGGCTCTGGCTGGTGGCTCAGTGGATAGGTTCTGGCCTGCAAACCCAAAGGTCACTGGTTCAATTCCCAGCCAGGGCACATAACCAGGTTGCAAGCCAGGTCTCCAGCCAGGTCCATAGCTGGAGGCAGGTGAAAGGCAACTATACATAGATGTTTCTCTCCCTTTCTTCCTCCCTCCCTGCCCTTTTCTCTAAAAATAATAAATAAAATCTTAAAAAAAATAAAGTACTATGGTACATATTCATAGGCATGCTCAAAGAAAAAGGGCAAAGGCGAGGAAGCATATATCATTAAAATACAAATGAAAATATAACCACTGTGGACTCAAACAGCACAGAGTTCAGTGTGCTGTTATGCTTTTAACAAAAGAAAAACATATTTTAAAATTACTGTAATCTTAAGAAGGAAGCTTTTCTAAAAGGCTCTGTGCATTATACAGGCTTGAATAAAGTTATGTGAAGACATGAATAGAGTAAATTAGAGTAAAGGCTGGTGGAATCCAACTCATACATTCTGAATGGTAGAATAATTTTTACTGTTAGAATAATGGAGGCAAAAATAGATTACCTCACTATACTGAGAATTAATTGAATCAAACCAATTTATTTCTACTTTAAACCTTTCTCCTCTAAGAAACATTCTAATTGTTCAGTTATTTTAATATTGAAGATGGAAGAATATATGCAACATTCTTGGCATATGCTTTATTTTTTCAAGAAAGGTAAAAACAATTAAAATGCAAAAAAAAAAAAAAAAGAAAAGATTTGTACAGTGTACGGGAGAAGGTGTTGTAACTAATTAAATGTGTCAAAAGTGATTTGTGAAGTCCCTTGATACTGTTGACATTTTGTCCCAAATAATTCTTTGCTGTGGGGTTGTCTTATGCACTGGAAGATGTTTAGCAGCACTCTGACCCCTAGCAACTAGAAACCAATAGCAGGAGTAGCTGACATATTCAAAATATATAAATCAATAGTTATTGGTGAAAATTTAAAAAGTGTTTTTTATTTTATGGAAAAACTAAACAGACTTTTTTTGTACAACCCAATAGCAAGGGATTGATTTAGTACATTCAAGTGGAGAGACAAACAGGGGAGATTAATGCCTCTTTTCCTAACTAGAAAAGAGACAAAGATTTATCTTATGTGTAAAAGATCATGTGTAAATTCCTTGGTTTACATTTGTAGAACTGCCATTTGTGTATTTAGCCCTTAGAGGCAGTACTTATTTGCACTTCATTTTAAATTAGCAGCAAGCAAATGGCTAGCCTGCTTTAACTTAAAAGTCATTCCTCACACCTCTCAGCTGCAATTAAATTTCTTAGAGACTTGGTTACCAACAAGAGTAAGGTGATAACAAAGTCTTTCAGACCTCAGGTAGAGGAGGTTGAAAGCATTGTACTATCTCCAAGGTGAGGGATAAGTATGTAGAGTATGCTTAGAATAAACCCCATTAGTTTTGGCTTGAGTGCTTTGAGGAAGAACCGTTGGTGACTGAGCATTAAAAGCCCTGTAGGGGTTAGAAGATGGTGGCAGGGTAACTGGCAGTGCTGAATGCCTGCCCTGGTTTCTGAGTAGCTGGAGGATTTGGCACCTAGGGCACAGAGCACATATAGGTGAAAGTCGCAGAGAGGTGGTGCAGGAAGTCACTAGATTCTTGGAGTGACTGCTTGAGAGGTTGTAGAGCTGGGATAGTTGGTGCAGTCCAAGCCAGAACGCAGCCAACTGCAACCTGGGCTGCAAATCACAGAGCTCAGGAGCCCGCAGCTTCTAAAATGGGTCCCAAGGGCAGTCAGGCCCAGCTAGTCCCAGACCAGCTCTGCTGAATATGCTGTGTAAGGGTAATTTTGGAATGGCTTGTTAACCAGGTGGTGGACAGAGCAGGGAACAAGGAAAAGCAGATCAAGTGCAGGAGAGCAGGAGAATAGCATTCCTGCAGCAGTGTGAGTTTGGAAGAAAGGGGCAGCAATGGGACTGGCCCTGACTGTGAGAAACTGAGTTTTGGTACCAGCCATGGAGTATAGAACAAAGGTGTGGCAGGACCCCAGGGCATGCCCACATTGGCTGGTGGACATAGCAGCTCTTCGGAGAGGGGCAGCAGTGAAAGAAAAACTCTTTTTAGAAAGAGTGACAGTCATATTCATGCCCATTTGCCCTGGGCCAGGCTGAGGTAAGTAAGAGGAAAGCTGGTAGAGCTCTGGACAGGTTCCCAGAATCATTCATACCCCCAGGCTACAGTAGCCATTAGTCATTGGAACGACTCCTCGCTAAATCATATCAGTCTCACTGGAAGTCAAAGCCCTGCCCACAGGATTTTTCCCTCTCTACCCCAAGCAGCTAGAGACTGACTGCAGATTAGAGAGAGACTTGATCAAGAAAAGAGACAGACATGGAAGATGGATATCTGCTCATTTCAAGCACCTGAGTTACACCATGATCTTCCACATGAATTATTAATCCCCTAGCAGCTCAATAAAAACATACAAGACGAGAAGGAGACAGTGACTCCCCACAGACAGAAGGAATGAACAACCAGCAACACATCAGCCAAACCCAAAATACAATCAGAAAACCCAAATAAATGGCATAAAGGGCATCCCAAGACCAGAAAATTCAGGAAATCTGGGAGCCTGCATCACTGAATTCCCCAGGACTCTGACCATGGAAGTCCACACCACAAAGTCAAGGAGTCAAAGTAGACTAATCTAGGAAAGTAGAAATAAACAAGAACACTTAAAATGGAGAGAAGAATGAATAAACCTCACCAAAAGGAGAAGAGGAATCCTCAGAAAGACTGTTAAATGAAATACAGGCAAGCAAACTATCAGACATGAAATTCAAAATAATGGTAATTAGCAAACTCAATTAGCTCAGTAGGCTCAAAGAAAGCTACAAAGAACTCCAGGGAAGCTACAAGGAACTTCCTGAGAACTATACCAGCATTAAAAAGGACATAGAAACTATCAACAAGGGCCAGGAGGAAATGAAGAATACAATTTCTGAATTGAAGAACACAGTAGAAGTAATTAGCAGCAGGGTAGAGGAAGCAGAGGATCAGATCAGCGAATTGGAGTAAAACAGAAAAAAGTTCCCAAATAATGCAACAAAATGAAAAAAAGACTGAAAAAGAACAAAGAGGTGTTAAGAGAGCTGCAGGACAACATGAAACATAATAATATCTGTATCATAGGGATATCAGAAAGAGAAGAAGAGGAGCAAGGGATAGAAAACCTGTTTGAAAAAGTAATGACAGAAAACTTCCTGATCTTGGTGAGAGAAAAAATGATGCACGTCCAGGAAGCGCAAAGGGTTCCAATGAAGATAAACCCAAAGAAGCCTGCTCCAAGACACAACATAATTAAAATGGCAAAATTTAGAGACAAAGGGAGAATCCTAACAGCAAAAAGAGAAAAACAGCTAATAATATACAAGGGAGCACCAATAAGACTATCAGCTAATTTCTCAACAGAACCACTAGAAGCCAGAAGAAAATGGCAAAAAAATATTCCAAGCAATTAAAAGGAAAGGCCTACAAGCAAGTCTACTCTACCCAGAATGACTCTCATTCAAAATGGAAGGTGAAATAAGGAGTTTCCAAGACAAAAGCTAAATGAATACATCTCCATCAAACCAGCATTTCAAGAGATGTTAAAGGGGCTACTATAGGAAGAAGAAGAAAGAGCAGGGGGGACACAGGTACAATGAATAAGTACCTATCAATAATAACTTTAATATAATATAAATGGATTAAATGCTCCAATCAAAAGACATAGGGTAGCTGAATAGATAAGAAAACATGTCTAGAGCCCTGGCTGGTAGCACAGTGGATAAAGTGCTGCCCTGCGAACCCAAAGGTCGCAGGTTCGATTCCCCAGCCAGGGCACATAACCAGGTTGCAAGCCAGGTCTCCAGCCAGATACCTACCTGGAGGCAGGTGAAAGGCAACCATACATTCATGTCTCTTTCCCTCTCCGCCTCTCTCCTTTCCCTTCTCTCTGAAAAATAATAAATAAAATCTTTAAACAAACAAACAAAAAAGGATCTTTAAAAAAAAGAAAACATGTCTATAAAAGACCCACCTTAGAACAAAAGATCTACGCAGACTGAAAGTGAAGGAGTGAAGGGTTGGAAAAAAAATTTTGAACAAATGGACATTCAAAAAAGCTAGAGTAGCAATAATTATAACAGACAAAATAGAGTTCGTGACAAAGGCCATAAAAAAGACAAGGGCATTTCATATTTAAGGGAACTATCTGTCAAGAAGACATAACCCTTGTAAACATACATACACCCAATTCAGTAGCACCCAAAATATATAAGAAAAAATTTGGACGACTTCAAGATGGACATCAACAGCAATACTCCAATATCAACAATGGGCAGATCTTCCAAACAAAGAAACACTAAGCATATTATGGTATTGAACAACACTCTAGATCAAATGGATTATATATATATATATATATATATATAAATTTTCACCCCAAGAAAGCAAAATACACTTTCTTTTCAAATGTACAGGGAACATTCTCAAATATAGACCATATGGTAGGACACAAAACAGGCCCCCACAAATTCAAGAAAATTGAAATTATAGCAAACATCTTCTCAGATCATAATGGGTTGAAGCGAGAAACCAACCTCAAGGAAAATAACCAAAAACATTCAAATTCATGGAGACTGAATAACATGCTATTAAATAATGATTGGGTTAACAGTGAGATCAAGGAAGAAATCAAAAAGTTTCTGGAAATGAGTGAAAATTAATACACAACATCCTAAAACCTATGGGACACAGTGAAAATAGTCCTGAGAGGGAAGTTCATAGCAATACAAGCCTACCTAAAAAGGTGAGAAGCTTACGTAAACAACCTAACCATACAGCTACAAGAACTAGAGAAGCAAAAACAAACAGCCCAGAAGCAAGGAAATAATCAAGTCAGAGCAGAATTAAATGGCATAGAGACTAAAGAACAATTCAAAAGATCAATAAATCCAGGAGCTGGTACTTTGAAAAGATAAACAAAATTGGCAAGCCTTTAACCAGACTCACTAAGAAAAAAAAGAGGAAGGACCCAAATAAATAAAATCAGAAATGACAGAAGGGAAATCACACCTGATACCACAGGAATACAAAGGATTGTAGAATGTTACAATGGATAGTTATATGGCAAAAATATGACAACCTGAGTGAAATGAACAAGTTTCTGGGAAAATATGATCTTCCAAAACTGAATCAAGAAGATCCAGAGAGCCTGAATAGACTGATAACAACTAGTGAAATTGAATCAGTAATCAAAAAACTCCTGGCACACAAAAGCCCTGGACCAGATATCTACACAGGTGAATTTTACCAAACAAGTAGAGAAGAACTAACTCTTATGTTTCTCAATTTATTCCAAAAAATCCAACAAGAGGAAAGACTCCCAAACTCTCTCCATGAGGCCAATATTATTTTAACCCCAAAAGCAGGTCAAGACAGAACTAAGAAAGAAAACTGCAGGCCAATATCTCTGATGAACATAGATATTAAAATTCTGAACAAAATAGTGGTAAACTGGATTCAGCCATACATTAAAAAGATCATACACCATGATCAAGTGGGATTCATCCCAGGAATACCAGGATGGTACGACATTTGCAAATCAATAAACATAATACACCACATAAACAAAATGAAAGACAAAAACCATATGATCAAATCAATAGATGCTGAAAAATCATTTGATAAAGTACATCACCCATTTATGATAAAAATACTCAGCAAGGTGGGAATAGAAGGTGCATATCTCAATGTAGTAAAGGCTACTTACAAAAAATCCTGCAGCCAACATCATACTCAATGGCCAAAGCCTAAAAGCCTTCCCCTTAAGATTAGGAACAAGACAAGAATGCCCACTCTCTCCACTTTTATTCAACATAGTTTTGGATGTTCTAGCCACAGCAATTAGACAATTAAAAGAAATCAAAGGCATCCCAAATGGAAAGAAGTAAGTAAAACTGTCATTATTTGCAGATGACATAATAGTGCACATGGAAAACTGGATAGACTCCACCAAAACACTCCTTTACCTAATAAGTGAATTTGGTAAAATAGCTGGATACAAAATCAATATCCAAAAATTGAAGGCATATTTATATGTCAACAATGAAACATCAGAAAGGGAAACTAGAAAACAAATCTCATTTACTATAGCAACTAGAAAAATTAAGTACATAGGAATAAATTTAACCAAGGAGGCAAAAGAGCTGTCCTTGGAAAACTACAACACTGAATAAAGAAATTGGGAAGATATAAATAAATGGAAGCATACACCATGTTCATGGATGGGAAGAATTAATATGATTTAAATGGCTGTACAAGCCCAAAGCCACTTATAGATTCTACACAATCCCTATTAAAATGCCAGCTCTGGCTGGTAGCACAGCAGATAGGATGCTGGTCTGTGAACCCAGGGGTCACTGGTTCGATTCCCAGCCAGGGCACATGGCCAGGTTGCTGGCCAGGTCTCCAGCAGGGTTTATGGCTGGAGGCAGGTGAAGGGCCACCATATATTGAAGTCTCTCTCCCTCTCTGCCTCTCTGCCTCTCTCCCTTCCCCTCTGTCTGAACAATAATAAAAATAAAAATCTTTAAAATACCAATGGTGTATTTCACAGATTTAGAATAAATACCTCAAGAATTTATATGGAGCCAGAAATGACCCTGAATATCCTCAGCAATCTTGAGAAAGAAGAACCAAGTAGGAAAAATCAAAATACCATTATCAAACTTTATTACAAAGCTATTGTAATCAAAACAGCCTGGTACTGGCATAAAAATAGACATATAGGTCAATGAAACAATATAGGGAGCCCAGAAATAAACCCAGGTCTCTATGGTCAACCACTTTTCAACAAAGGGGAAAGAAACATAAAATGGAGTGACAATAGCCTCTTCAACAAGTGGTGCTGGAAGAATTGAACAGGGACATGCAAAAAACTGAAAATAGACCACCAATTTACACCATCCCAGAAAAAATTCAAGATGGATAAGAGACTTAAATATAAGCCATACCACCATAAAAGCCCTAGAGGAAAACAGGAAGCAAAATTGCAGATAACTCACACAGCAATATTTTCATCGATACTTCTCCAAGGGCAAAGGAGATAAAGGAACAAATAAACAAATGAGGCTATATCAAACTGAAAAGTTTCTGTTCAGCTAAAGAAACCATTAGCAAACTAAAAATGGAATACTTCTGTGTGGGAAAACATACTTGCTAATGATACCTCAGACAAGGGTTTGATCTCCAAAATATATTAAGAACGTATAGGACTCAATACCAGGAAGACAGACAACCCAATTTAAAAATTGGGCAAAGGACCTAAACAGGCACATCTCTGAGTAGAACAAGGAAAGGACCCATAGGCATATCAAAGAATGTTCAACATCACTAACCATCAGAGATGCAAATTAAAACCACAATGAGATACCACCTCACCCCTGTCAGAATGGCCATCATTAAGAAATCAACAAACAGCAAGTACTGACAGGATGTGGAGAAAAGGGAACTCTGGTGCATTGATGGTAGGAATGCAGACTGGTGCAGCCATTATGGAAATCAGTATGGAATTTCCTCAAGAAACTAAAAATGGAGCTGCTTCTTGGCCCAGTGATTTCACTGCTAGGTCTATACCCAAAGAACCACGAAATACCAATTCTGAAGAATCTTTGCAACCCTATGTTCATAGCAGCGCTATTCACAATAGCCAAGTGGTAGAAACAGCCTAAGTGCCCATCAGTGCCTCACTAGATGTATGGATCAAAAAAAAATTTAAAACATTTACACAACGGAATACTATATAGCAGAAAGAAAGAAGGAACTCCTACCTTTTGTGATAGCAATGGATGGAACTGGAGAGTATTATGCTTAGTGAAATAAGCCAGGTGATGAAAGATAAATATCTAAATGATCTCACCTAATACAGGAGATTAATGAATAAAACAAACAGATAAACAGAATGGAACCAGAGACATGGGGGGAAAAAGGAGAAGAATGATGTGACCAGAGGGAAGGAGGAGGGAGAGGAAGAAATTGGGGAAGAGAAGGGGTGGGGTGGAGATAAAGAGCTAATGGGAAAGATCCATGGGCATTGACAAGGAGGTAGGGATTGACAGGAAGAGGGAAGGAAGGAATAGGGGAGAGCATTGGGGAAAAACATGAAGCAACTGTAATACAACAATAATAAATCAATAACATATTTTTTTAAAAACAAGAGAATTGTGTCAGTCAAGATAGACTAGGTTATGGTCCTATAAAAAACAATCTCAAGCTTCAGATGGCTTTAAATAGTGTATTAGTTTTCTATCGCTGCTCTAAGAAATTGCTACAAACTTAGTGGCTTAGAACAACACAGATTTATTATCTAAGAGTTCAGGAGGTCAAAAGTCTGAAATGGATTTCACTGAGCTAAAATCCTCCTGGAAGCCCTGGCTGGTGGCTCAGTGGATGGTGGCCTGCGAACTCAAAGGTAACTGGTTCGATTCCCAGTCAGGGCACATAACCAGGTTGCAAGTTAGGTCTCCTGCCAGGTCCATAGCTGGAGGCAGGTGAAAGGCAACCATACACTGATGTTTCTCTCCCTTTCTTCCTCCCTCGCCCTTCTCTCTAAAAATAATGAATACAATCTTTTTTAAAAATCCTCCTGGAGTCTCTAGGGAAAAATCCATTTCCTTCCCTTTTCGAGTTTCTAGAAGTCACCTAAATCCATTCTCCTCATTCTATATTGTCAAAGCCAGCAATCACATCAATCCAACCTCTGCTTCCATGGTTATTTCAAGGACCCCTGTGATTATAATAGACCAACCCAGATAATCCAAGAAATATCCCAGTCTCAAAGTCCTGAACTTGACCATATCTGCAGAATCTCTTTGGCCATGTAAGGTAACAGAATCCAGACATTAGGACATGGACATCTTTGGGAAGACATTTCTCAATCTACAAAAAACAGCTCATATGTGTTTTTCTGTTCATGCCCGGGCCCACAGAATGCAGGGCCAATTGCAATCAGTCAGCTAGTCAAGCTTCAGCGCAGCAACTATCTTGAGCAATGTCAGCCACAACATAGGGAAAAGAGAACTCTCAAAAGCAATTAAATAGTTGGTCTTTAAGTAATACAAATCACTTTTGTTTACAATTCATTAGAACCAATAACATTGTCTTATTCAATTTCAAAGTGCCATCCCATGTAAAAGGATGGCAGAACCTGAAATTTTCGGTGAATGGGGTTCCTACCCCAGCCCTTGTCTCATTCCAAATCCTCAGATCACCCTCATTTCCCCATGCCAATTGTATTCTTTCTGCACCAAGAGAGTCTGCACTTGTCATTAATGCTCTTCACTGAATATTTTCAGTTCTTCACCAGCCAGATATCATTAGGTGCACTTTATGATCCAACTGACTCAGAACCACAAGGAGAAAAAAATTTTTAAAAAGTATACTTCTAGATATCTTTTACACGATGAAGAGGAAACCCCGAAAGAGGTGAACGGTGGTGGTGAATTAACCAAATGAGACTAAGGTTTTCTAATAAAAATGCCTTTATTGCATGCTTACTATAAATGTCGTTCAACATTAAATTATGACATTTTTGAAGTAGACTAATGTTATCATTTTGACATAGAGTTGAATTGTCTGCTTTTATTCCAAAGTCCACAGATTTTTACTAACTTCTCCCTCTATGTATAAGCTAGTGAGAGATTCAATCACTGATGTCAGTAGCAGTCAGAATTACTTCAGAGGAAAGAGATGGTATCAAGTGTATAATCCAATGAGGGATGACCAATGGCAAAGCACATTCTATGGCTGCAAAACTTTAAACATGGAGGCAGAATACCTGGACTGTCGTCACAGCTCTGCCAATAAATCACTTTTAAGTAAATAAAAAAGAAAGAGAAAAAATAAAATAAAAGCCTTGCAGATTGTTGGAAGAGGAATACAAAACAGTGTTTAAAATTGTGGGATTCATAATTCTAGTTCAAAACCAAATGTCATAAGAAAAACAAATGTTCCCCTTATGCATCATTCAGGACTGTTGCAGTACATCATCCAACAACATGCAGCGCAGCTGGACTTGTCAAATAGCAACATCTGAATGGTGTTATTCTTTTTTTATATATATTTTTCTTTTTCATTTTTTTTTATTGTTGTTGTATTACATCCATCGCCTTTTTGCCCCCCTCCGCCCCCTCCCCACCCACCCATCCCCCACAAAGTCAATCCCACCTGTTGTCCATGTCCATGATTCCTTTATACTAGGTTCTTGTCTAAGCTCCTCCCCTTCCTTGCCTCTGCCTCCCCTCTCCCCCCATCCGCTTTCCCCCTGACCACTGAAGGCCTATTCACTGTATTCATATATTTGGTTCTGTTTTGCTTGTTGTTAGTTTTGTTCATTATTGTCCTGTAATGGGTGAGATCATATGATATTTGTCCTTTGCTGACTGGCTTATTTCACTAAGCATAATACTCTCCAGTTCCATCCATGTTGTCGCAAAGGGTATGAGTTCCTTTCTGCTTTCTGCTATATAGAATTCCATTGTGTAAATGTACCAAAGTTTTTTGATCCAATCACCCACTGATGGGCACTTAGGCTGTTTCTAGCACTTGGCTATTGTAAACAGTGCCGCGATGAACATAGGGGTACATAGGTTCTTATGAATTGGTGTTTCAGGATTCTTTGGGTATAGTCCAAGTAGTGGAATTGCTGGATCAAAAGGCAGTTCCATTTTTAGTTTTTTAAGGAAACCCCATACTGTTTTCCACAGTGGCTGCACCAGCCTACATTCCCACCAACAGTGTATGAGGGTTCCCTTTGCCCCGCATCCTCTCCAACACTTGT
>PVIW01011714.1:0-35988 GCA_004026585.1 Noctilio leporinus | reverse complement strand
ACCTATGTTCATAGCAGCACTATTTACAATAGCCAAGTGCTGGAAACAGCCTAAGTGCCCATCAGTGGATGATTGGATCAAAAAACTTTGGTACAATTACACAATGGAATTCTATATAGCAGAAAGAAAGAAGGAACTTGTACCCTTTGCAACAACATGGATGGAACTGGAGAGTATTATGCTTAGTGAAATAAGCCAGCCAGTGAAGGACAAATATCATATGATCTCACCCATTACAGGACAATAATGAACAAAACTAACAACAAGCAAAACAGAACCAAGTATATGAATACAGTGAATAGGCCTTCAGTGGTCAGGGAAAAAGAGGTTGTGGGGAAGGGGGAGGCAGAGGCAGGGAAGGGGAGCAGCTTAGACAAGAACCTAGTATAAAGGAACCATGGACATGGACAACAGGTGGGATTGACTTTGAGGGGGATGGGTGGGTGGGGAGGAGGACAGAGGGGAGCAAAAAGGCGATGGATGTAATACAACAACAATAAAAAAAATGAAAAAAAAAGATATTGTATCAGTCATTTTATTTATTTACTTATTTATTTTTAGAGAGAGTGTTTTGTCAGGGTGCGTGTAACCAGGATCCCTACCTTCACATGCATGTATTTTCCCAGGTCACCCTTATATAAGATAATCTCTTAATGGGTAAGTGTTACATTATCTCCCATTTCTGGGTGGCTGCCTGCCACTTTCCAATTTCATGTACAGTGTATACAAGCCCGTTGCTCAGGTGGCGCAGGTGATTTTGGCTCCTGTGACTAAGATATTCTTACATGCTACTGCGAGACTGAAGGCAGATGTTTTGGACCTTGTCCTGGCCCGCCACCACCACCACGGGACTGGAGGCAGATCCTGCTGCTACTATTCTCACCCTCTGCCTTTCGAGACTGAGGCAGATAGTGGCAGATAGTTTGATTCCTGTTCTCTCCTGCTTCGGGAATTGAAAGGCAGGTTTGATTTCTATTCTCAACTGCTGCCAGGAGAATAAATTGGTATGACTTCTCTCTCCAACACTCCATTGTTTTTTGGTCTTCCCGAATCCTAAGTAAATCTGCCTGGAGGTGAGATCCTGTGCTACAGAGAGAAACATTGATTAGTTGTTCCACTTATTTATCCATCCATTCATTGGTTGACTATTGTATGTGCCCTAACTGGGGTTCAAACCTGCAACCTTAGTGTATCAGGATGATGCTCTAACCAACTGAGCTACCAGTCTAGGACAGCTCAGTTATTTTCTATATACACTGGAGAAGCTATGTCTTACACAGGGTTGAGTTCTTAACTCAGCCTGTGTATCAATTGGTTCTTCTCAGAAATGAATGCTGAGACAGATAGCAGTGAAAGGTAAAAGGGAAAGGATTGAACAAGAGTCGCCCCAAAATGAATTGCGGATCTGACAAAGTCTCCACCAACCTAACAGGAGTCCTGGAGCAAAGATTTCTTAGAATTACTTTAGAAGAAACCCCAGGCCCTTCTGCTAATTATTTTAGCAGAAGTTGTCAGGGCCTAGTACTACTGCTGTAGTTCCTCATTAGTTGAGGCTGACCAGGAGGAATATGGATTGGCTTGAAAGCTGTCAGCTAACTGCATTCCTTCCAGCAGCCTGGCCTTTTTTTTTCTTGAAGCAAGTGAAAATTAGGTAGAGACAATAATACTGTCAGTACACAGTATCTTCCTGAAAATACATCTCATTTTCACAAGTATAAGTGTAGTTGATTCCCAGGTTCATGAGTTTCTCTTTCCTGAAACTTTGCGTTCTTAAAGTAGAACTTTTGAAATTTTCTGTTTCTTCTTATATCAGATTCATTAAGTTGTTTGTTTTTAAAGGAATTTGTTCATTTGATCTAAATTGTGAAAGGTATTGGCATAAACTTGCTCATAATGTCCTATGAGTGTCTTTTTAATGTCTAAAAGCCTTTGTAGTGGTATTTCCCTTATAATTTGAATCTTCTTTCTTTTTTCCCTTGATTAGTCTTGCTAGAGATTTTCCAGTTTTATTAATCTTTTCAAAGAACCAGATTTAGTTTTGTTAATTTTATCTATTGACTTTTGCTGTTGTCTTTATTATTTCCTTTCTTCTTCCTATTTTGGGTTTAATCTGACCTTCCCAGCTTCTTAAGGTAGAAGCTTACATTACAGATGTTAAAGCCACTTTTCTTTTCTAGTATAATCATTTAAGCCTCTAGCTTTCCTTCTAACCACTACTTCAGCTGCATCCCACACAATTTAATGGGTATTGTTTTCATTATTATTGTTAGATACATTTTCTAATTTCCTGTTGTGATTTCTTCTTTGACCCATAAGTTATATCAAAGTGTGTGGTGTAATTTTCAAACTGGAGAGTTTTCTGGTTGTCCTTTATTAATAATTTATTATTTATTTCCATCATAGTGAGAGAGTATGCTCTAGGTGCAATCCTTCAAATTGATTGAAATTCGTTTTGCAGCCTGATGCCCTGATGATTGTTGTATGTACACTTGAAAAGAATGTGTATTCTGAAGTTATTGAGTGTAGTGTTTTATAAGTGTTACGTCAAATGGGTATAGTAGTCTTCAAATCTTCTAACTTTTTTGTCTGTTTGTTCTATCAATTACCGAGAGAAGTATGGTAAATATCTCTATTTCTTTTTTTCTGTCTATCAATTTTTGCTTCAGTTATGTTATTAGGTGCATGTAGTTTGTATTGCTACACTCTCCTGATGAGTTAACCGTTTTATCATTGAAATGTTTTCCTATCTGCTCCTTGCCTTGAAGTCTAACTTTGCCTGATACTAATAAAAATTGCTTTCTAATGACTAGTGTTTGCTTGGTATACCTTTTAATCCTTTAACTTTCATCTATCTGTATCTTTTTACTTATGTGTGCTTTGTAATGCCTTATAATTAAATGTTGTGTTTTTATTTATTTTGACAAGTTCTGAACTTTCACCTGGAGCTTTTAATTTATAGTTTATATAATTACTGATATGGCTATATTAAGTTTATTATCTTGCCATTTTTTCTCCATTGTTCTACTTACTGTTTCTTTATTCCTTCTTTCCTGCTTTCTTTTGCATTAATCAAGTGTTTTTATTATTCTATTTTTCCTCCTCTATTGAATTTTTAGCTCTTGGTTTTTGCACTTTCATTATTGACTGCCCTACAGATTATTAACACGCCCATAATTTACTGTAGTCTAGACTAAATTAGCCTTTTACTATTTTATAAACAATGTAGGAACCATAAAACATTTAAATTCTATTTACATCTTTCTAGTGTGTTATTTTTGTTTAGAAAGAGGGCCATATATGTAAAGCAACCCTAACCACCGAAGGAGCTGAGGGCCAGAGAATGAGGCAGACAATCCACTTTGTGCCTTAATTAGTTTAATAGGGAGTTTTAGTTACAGAAACATAGTCCTGGGTGGTATCAATACAAATGTATCCCCCCACCTTCTAATCCCTCTCACTCCAGATCATGAATTTATATCTACTAAACAGTGAGAATGTGGATCATCAAAGGGATCAGGTGCCTGGAGGCTCTGGTTTCAGACTTAAATGACAGATAACATGCAGTATGACTGGCCCTGGAACAAGAACTACTGGAATCCTGTGATCAGCTGAGAGCTCTGTGCACCTACTCCAGAGCTCACCAGGGGAAGGGAAAGGGTTAAAGGTCTGGATTAACCCAGCTGTCAAGAGGGTGGATTAGCTTTAAGAAGGAGTTGCTTATGTTCCCCACATAATATCCGTGGAAGTAAAATAGGCCTCCATAAGAATTAGTGTATTTTTTTTTAAAGAGCTAATATATTTTAAGTATAATTTAAAAATTAGCTTTTTATGTTTATCCACATAGTTATCCTTTCAATGACTAGCAACTCTTATTTGTATCCCCATGAATGTGATGAGTTTTCTTTTCAGGCTGAATTAGGATTTTATCCGTGGTTTTCTGGAGGTTGCCTGTGATGTGCTTAGATGTGGTCTTTTTAACTTTTTTTTTGTTGTTGTCTTGGGGTTTACTGTGTTTATTGGATCTGTGGGTTTATACCTTTTATAAAGTTTGGAAATTTTTCAATAATTAGCTCTTCTTGTTTTATTTGTTCTGCTCACTTTCTCTCTTTGTTCCTTGTGGAATATATGTTGGATCTTTTGATATTGTCCTACATGGCTCTCATGCTCTGTTCTTTACTTTCCTCTTTGCTTCATTTTGTGTAATTTCCATTGACCTTTTTTCAAGTTCACAGATCTTTTCTCTGCTCTCCCAATAAGCTATTCAGCTCACTCAGTATTATCTTTTTCAGTCTAAAATGTCCCTTTGGATCTTTTTAAGAGCATTTATTATTATTTTTTTATGTTGAAATGCTGCATCTTTTTCACTCTGTCCCTCTTATGCTCTGATTTCTTTAACATATTTCTATTAATTATTTTAAAGTTCTTTTCTGCTAATTCTTGTCCTGGGTCACACACGAATCTGTATGTATTGTTTTTTCCTCTTGATTATAGGACATTTCCCTGCTTCTTTGAATTTCATAGTTCTTAATTGTATACTTGGACATTGTGTTCAAAAGAACCAAAGTAACTGGAGCAAATATATATTTTTTTCCTTTACCTTTGCCAGTCAGCTAGGAAGAGCAACTGGTAACTCTGATCCAAGTAAGAGCTGAGCTAAATTAGGGCTGGAGGGCAGCTTTAGTTGGTTTCAGTTCACCTAGGCTTCAAATGTCTTAAGGGTAAGATATATCCTGAGGGCCTCAGGGCTTCTTCTTCTAGTGGGACTTGCCCTCAAACATTGGAAGTTGAAAGAGATCTTTCGCTGCCTTTCAGTCTGGGCCCCAGCCTCCTATCCTGCCACCCATTTAACCAAAGAGGAGGAGTAGCTCCATGTTTTGGGTTCTTATATGCTCTCATCCGTTGCTTTAGCCCATGCAGATGATTAAAGTATTAGGGATTAGCCAAAGAACATGTCTGTGTGTAACCCACAGACACAGACGGTCATGTGGTGATGTCCAGAGGGAAGTGGGAGGGGTAGGAGGAGGAAAATGGGAACACCAGTAATAATGTAAGTAATTCTTCTTACCCAAGCAGAGCCCTGTTACTGTGACAGGCACCGTCCTCTGCCTGTCATGCCCAGGCTTGGCAGATACCCCCAGTAGCCACTAATCTTTTCTCACTTAGGAAGCCTTGTTCCCTGCTCTAGAATTTAGTTCCTTGATACTACTTTGTGAACTGGTTTTCAGGCCAGCACTCAATCCACTGAGCCACACCAGCCAGTGCTACTTTGTGAACTTTGTAAAAATAAATATGATATTTTACCCATTTCCCCCAATTATTACAGCCTACTTGGAAGATTTTTGGGCCATGTTTGTAGCCATTAAGGTTATATTCATTACACCTGTGGTAATAGCCTCACAACCAGTTTTTCCTCTAGAGTTGCGATAGACTGCTTAGTTTTTCAATTAAATAACATATGACATTGTTAGCTTGCATTTAAGGGTTGTGCTTTTTGGAAAACATATCCTTTCAAACACCAGAACCACTCTCAGTGCAGTGAGATGCTCATTTTATGAGAGACAGGCTGAAATGGAGACTAATGAATGGCGCTATGGAGGATGTCTGCCATCCCTTTATTTGCTCTGGGATGCATGCACATTGAGTGGAATTGTTACTGATTTTTTGTCTCACTATTTCTTTTCAGAGCAGAATTATCGAATTTACATAGTTAAATGCACAGATTATATAACTTTATTTTTTTGTTTTCTTTTAATTAACAGTGATCCTCAAAAACATATGTTCTTATTCCTAATTTTTAAATAATGAAACTGAAGCTTAGAGGAGTCAAATAATTTAGGTCCAGGAGTGAGGTGGAAAATCATGAATTTCAACAGTCTGTATGATTTCATAATATACACGCTTTGCGTGTATATTTTAGGATGGCGAATTTAATTTTTTTTTTGATGTACATGTTTTATTGGGCACCTTTATGTGGTTGTGGGTAGGACAGGGTATCAATGACAGTGCCAATGAAGCCTTGGCAGGTGGCATAGCCACCCATGTCAGGAGTTTGAACCTCACCAACTTTGATCACCTTCTTTACCACATCTGCAATCATGTGGGAGTGATATTCTAGATTCAGGTGTCATAGCATGTTGGAAGCTGACAGCAGCATGGCTGTGGGGTTGGCTATATTCCTGCCCACTGCCTGGGCAAATGGGTGCCAGGCCCCACCTCAGAAACTGCATACGCTGCACTGTAATTCTCATCAGGTATTGCTCCAGCTCCCTGAACCAGGCCAGCAGCCAGATTGTCAATAATGTTGTCGTAGAGACTGGGCATCACCAGCACATCAAGCTGGTAAGGATTCTGCACCAACTACAGGCAGCAGTTGTCTATGATCGTTGTCTCAAACTTGATTTGGGGGTACAGTTCAGCAACTTCCTCACAGCACTGCAAGAACAATCCATCCCCAAGTTTCATGATGTTGGCCTTGTGGACGGCCGTGACCTTGTTCCGCCCCTTCTTAGTGGCTTTAGTCAAAGGAAATTTCGCAATCCGCTGAGATTTTGTTGGGGTGACAATCCTCAGGCACTCAATTACACCCCTCGCACTCTCATGTTCCAGAGAGCTGTACTCCTCTTCTGTCTGCTCTCGAATGATCACTAGATCTAGACTGTTGTGTTGAGTCATGTATCCAGGAAGTGACTTCGTGTGGACTACATTGGCAAGTAAGTCCAATTTAGGCCTTAGTCGCATATGGTAGGACACTAGTTCCCATGTATACTCTATCGGGGTGTGGATTTTCCCATTGAGGGCCACCTTGTTCTCCTTCATGGAACTCAGAACTTGCTCCAGTTTCTCAGAAGCCATATTCCGCACTTCACTCAGGTAATGCTCCTGAAACTCCACTGGGACGCAGGCGGCCTTGAACATCTCCAGGCGGCCTCTCCTCTCAAGTCCTCAGCCCGGTTCTGCGAGGTGGCGTGCGCCGTGGCCAATGTACATAGGCCCCTCCATGCCCCGGGGGTCGGGGCAGTGACCGGTGCTCAGGTCGGGGACTAGGGCTCAGGTCAGCCAGCGGGCACAGCTAAGAGCAACTATGTTCTTAGCAGGTAGTTGCCAGGGAGCAAATTGAATTTTTCAAGTGGCAACTCAAGCAGATGACACTGCTTGCCTGGAGATTTGTGCTGAGAATCCTGAGGTTGCGTCTGAGACAGTCAGAACCTGTGTCATGATCAGTTATCAGTATCTTCCATGGGCATAGGACGGAAGAGTGCTGAAACCAGGCCCAAATCTCTCCCTCTTCCATCTGCCTTCTAAGTATGTGCAGTGCGAGTGTGAGAGCACATATGGCAAAGCACTTTGGAAGCCTAATAACTCTCTATCTATAACTATATTATTATTACCATTACACAAATGTTTGTCCAATGATCTTAACAAAAAACAACAGAAATGTTTAAGAAGAGTGGGTGATTGGAAAGGAAGTAAAATAATGGAAATTTATCTATAATGAATTTATACATTTCTTTCTTTTTTTAAAGATTTTATTTATTATTTTTAGAGAGCAGGAGATAAGCAGAGAGAGAGAGAGAGAGAGAGAGAGAGAGAGAGAGAGAGATCACTGTATGGTTGCTTTTCACCTGCCTCCAGCTACAGACCTGGCTGGAGACCTGGCTTGCAACCTGGTTATGTGCCCTGGCTGGGGAATTGAACCAGTGACCTTTGGGTTCACAGGCTGGCGCCTTATCCACTGTGCCACTAGCCAGGGCAAATTTATACATTTCTAAAATGAAAATCTGACGATGCCAGACCTGGCTGGCCAGCCCCACCAAACACCTTCAATGGCTTATCATTACTCTATGTTCTTCAAATTTCCTGGGGTATTTCATTTTCAAAACATAAATGTGTGAATGGGCTCCTGCTTACCTCTCCTATTTCACCTCTTGCCACTCCCCCTCACTTTCCCCCATTCTCCTCCCTACCCGCAGCCTTTGTCCTTCATTCCAGAAGCTGTATTAACTTTCTCTCGGATTCTCCCCCTAGAGCCTTCCCAGTGTGGCTTTCAGCCTACACACTCGGTCCAGGAGCCAGCTCACTGCTGTCCTGAGAAGAGCCAACTGAGATATTGCTCTTCCCACACAATCCTATCCAACCTGTACTAACTTGGCCATTGTGCAGTCCCAGTGCAGTGAAATTGCCACTATTTATCCATATTCTACACTAGTTGTGCTGAGAGCAGGGCTGTATGTACCTTCCACCACTGCATTCTTAGCACCAACTCAGGTCCTTGTGTTGCGAGGCTTCTTGTATTGTTGCAAGGAAAGAATTCCAGGAGACCCATGTATGCGGGATTGTGGTGTGGAATGATTTATTTATGGCACTGGATGTAAAGCCAAAAAAGCGCCTGTTCTGGGTTCCAAATGTTCTACCTCTGTCTGTCTTGCCATGGAAAAAGTCCAACCTCATCTTCATCAAGGCCAAAACAAAGGCCAGTGTCCAGACTTTCTATGTCATGTTGGAGCCTGAGTGGTCAGCCTCTGGCCCCTGGTGGCTGCTAGACCTGCTTGGTTGCTACCAATGCAAATGGGGTGAGTGTTACTGGGTGAGAGGGAAGGCCTTCGGTAGCTGGGATTATGTTATCTTGGGTTTAGGAAGGACTAGGCACTTTTTCGAACTAATCAATCAACTTCCCAACCTTTCATAGGCTTCTGATGGGTCACCTCCTAACCAATATATTTATTCTCCTCCCAGGTTAAACTGACAGGCCTCTTTGGTTGCCATTTCTTCTCTCATTGTGCTTGTGTTTTGCTTCCCCCCACTCCCCACCCACCCCTAGTCTGGATAGGTGGACTAGAGAGATTGAAAAACCAGTTCTTCCTCCCTATTTGAGGGAGGGGAGGTGTTAATCCCCTTGGCAGGGGAATGCACAATCCCTTGGAGTGTGTAAAACTGTAGCTTCCTGGTGAGGCAAGCAGGCATCTTCTTCTTCTTCTTCTTCTTCTTCTTCTTCGATTTTATTCATTATTTTTAGAGAGAAGGGCAGGGAGGGAGGAAGAAAGGGGGAGAGACATCAATGTATGGTTGCCTTTCACCTGCCTCCAGCCACAGACCTGACTGGAGACCTGGCTTGCAACCTGGTTATGTGCCCTGGCTGGGGAATAGAATCAGCAACCTTTGGGTTCACAGGCTGGTGCCTATCCACTGAGCCACCAGTCAGGGCTTACAGGTTTCCCTTGCATCTTTACTTTATTAATAACTAGCTAACTAACTACCCATGCCAACTCTTGCAGAGTAGACTTGTAATATACTGTATCTCTGTCTGATGAGTTAGTAAGTTAATGATTTTTTTTAAATGGCAAATTTATAACAAAGATGCTCAGAGTAGGAGGTGACCTTTATTAAAATAGAAGATATAAGCCCTGACCAGTGTGTCTCAGTTGGTTGGGTGTTGTCCCACAAAGCGAAAGGTTGCAGGTTTGATTTCCAATCAGGGTACATGGCTGGGTTCCAGGTGCGGTTGCTGGTCAGGGCACTTAGGAGAGGCAGCCAGTCGATGTTTCTCTCCTTCACTTTTTTCTCCCTTCTCCTTGCTCTAAAAATAAATCAGAAAATCTTTTAAAAAGAAGTTATCGAGGGTACTACTTCTAGCTTTAAAGATTGCATTTTAATACAAGAGGGCTTAAAATAAGTTGTGTAGGACATTCATTACTGCACTTATGTTCTATGTTTGGTTTTTAAAATGAAATGTTTTGCCTCAATCTAAGCATTTTTGTTCATTTCTTGTTGTGTACTAAGTTAACATGCAAATTTCAATCATTAGTTGAGAAGTTCTGTGTGATGTTTTCTTGTTACTATTATGGAAGACACCCATGGATTTCTTAAACACCCCATCTGGGCCTCCAGTGTGGTCTAATTATTCTGAGAAGCCAAGATGTGTTAGAGCTGAGCTTGATTACTCTAATGGCACAGAATGTTTTTACAAACCCCTCTATTCCTGAATAATTATCATTATCATATGTATGTGTTTAGCCAAAAGCTTAATTGGAAAATTCCAGAATGAAACAATGCTACAGAGGAAAAAACCTTCCAGTCATTTTCTTTGAAAAAAATTAAAAAAAAAAAAAAAAATCAAAGTGCTGCTAATACATGCATAAGGTTAAACCATCAAATCATGCAGAAAGGCTTCTGGTGCAGAGCAGTTATTCCCAGCCTACCTCTCCCCAACCATGGTCCCATAGAGACAACCACTTTTCACTTTCTCAGCTATTTCTCTTGGTGGCTATCTTTGTCTCTAAATAATATTCTGACACTATCAATTCTTACTTCATCCATTTTAAGCATTACCTATTAATTTTCAGCTATAATCAATGAAGGTTTCTTTCACAGGGCAAGTACTTAGAGATATTTTAAAGCTCTTTGCCATTCCTGAGTTGCTTTTATTTCATCCATGCAGGACTGAGGTTTAGATGGTGTGCGTTGTAAGGTGTGCCTGTTACCGCCCAGGTGGTGCCTGTTCTAACTATGTAAGGACTTTGCTATATAGACAGTTTCATATATGCAGATGCCTCTTTCTTGGTTATGTTTTTTATCTGCTTATCTTAGAGTCTTTCATGCTGGAGGATTTCACTGGAGCATATATTAGAACAAGATCACAAATCATCTTTGTGAGGAGGCCTCTGTGTTTGTAGCAGTCTCTCTGATTGAGAGACTTCACCTGAGATGATCAGGTGGGAAGCCACTCTAGATGTTTAACTGGTGAACCTCTAAATGTCAGACTGTGGAAGTTTTGGGGTATCCAGTTATTTACTATAGAATAACCTCAGCAACTTTTCTGAAGGAGTGCATCTAAGATTCAGCCGCATGTTTTTTCCTATCTTTAGCTGTCATGAACTGTAATGGAGTCCAAAGAATAATTTGCTCCCATTTGGCTGCTGTTTCTTTTCCTCTTCTCTCCCCACCTTGTACATTTCAGTTCTTGGGATCCTGTACTTGGGTCATCAGTTACCTCCACTCTCTTTTTTTGTGTGTTTCGTAAAATAAACATAACATAAAATTTACAATTTTCACCATTTTAAGTATACATTTTAGAGGCCTTAATTACACTCACAGTATTGTGCAAACATCACCAACGTCCACCTCTAAAATTTTTTCATCCCTCAAACTGAACCTCTGTTCCCATTTTCTCCTCCCCACAGCTTCTGGAAATCACTATCCTACTTTCTGTCTCTATGAGTTTGACTTAGAATAGTCAAATGTGACACCTCATGTAAATGAAATTATACAACATTTGTTCTTTGTGCCTACCATCTACTTTACATATTTAATAAACCTGTTGAAATTTCTTATCTTTTGATTTCTGTTGAAATGCCCATCTCTTTTGGATTTGCACTTTCATCTCCTTTACTATTATTTTAGAAGGCGTAGGGCATAGAGATAAAATCTGGGCTTAAAAAGCCGTCTTTCACCATGAGTTTACTCATTTAAAAAAAGGACTATTCCAACAAAATGATAAATACTGTATGATTCGAGTTATATGAGGTATCTAGAATAGTGAAATTTATAGAAGCAGAAAGTAGAACGGTGGTTACCAGAAGCTGGGGGTAGAAAGTTGTGGGAAATTTAATAATTTGAACAGGGTATGGAGTCTTAGTTTGGGATGATAGAAAAGTTCTAGAGGAGAGGTAGTGGTGATGATTGTACAATAAGGTGAATACACTTAATGCCACTAAATCATACACTTAAAGTAAAAATGGTAAATGTTATGCTATACATATTCTATCACAATAAAAACTGCATTAAAGAAAGGGCATGTTTAAGATTTCTATCTTTATTGTATATCACTTTACTATAATCAAATGTCTGAGGAAAAGTTTCTCCTTCAAAATGCTGTGAAAGATGGGGCTTTAATGCTGGAAATGATGGTATTTTGTATTGGACCCATTTACCTGTTGATAATAATGATTAACCTTGGACCACAAAAGAATGTTATTGTTTGAAGGCAATGGTGAGCAGTCTTTTAAAGCAGGTAGGAATTGAAGTGCCTATGAGTCTTGTAAGAAGGGAAGGGAACTGGGTTAGCTCTAATTTATCAGGCTTTTTGTCTGAGGGCACTTACGGTTATCAGCAACACATGATGCATGGTAAAATGGAGCTAAGATATAAAGTGGTGGTCTGACTAGTTGGAGGCCGGGGTTTGATTTTAGGGTTGTCAAAACAGCTGGCAATTGAGGGAGGCGTTGCAGAAAGGAGGGAGTCATAGGAGAAGCTATAAAATATGCATATAAATTCCCTTCAAGCCCTGGCTGACTCCTAAAGGGAATATGCTCAGGGCAAAACCTCAAGGAATCCAGCTGCAAGTTTTAGCTAGAATTTTAGGTAGAAATTTCAGTACTAGTTTGAAGTTTAGGTTCTGGCGAATAGGAGGGGCTTGGTAAATTCTCTACGCTTTCTATTGAAACCCAAAAGGGCCATGCCTTACAAGTAAGCTCAGGGCTAAGGATTATCAGAAATCAAAAACATACAGGTCAGTAGGAATTATTCAAATAAAATATAGGGAGAAAATGATTGAAAAAAAAAATGCACCTTCTCAGGGAACTATGGGACAATATCAAGTGGTCTAAATATGTGTGAATTTAGAGTCTTAAAAGGAGAGGAGAAAGAGGGTGGAACAGAAAAAAAATATTTCAAAGATTAGTGTTTCTCTTTTGTTGTTGTTGTCCCACTTATTTATGCATTTATTGGTTGCTTCTTGTCTGTGTCCTCACCAGGGATTGAACTCGTGACCTTGGCTGAATTGGCTACCTTGGCTGATGGTGCTCCAACCAACTGAGCAACCTGACCAGGGCCATAAATGTTTTTAATTTTTAAAAGTATATTTTATTGATTATGCTGTTACAGTTGTCCCAACTATTCCCCCTTTGCTCCCCTCTGCCCAGTCCTTCCCATGCCTCCAGCAATCCACTTCACTTTAGTTCATGTCCATGGTCAGACATGTAAGTTTTTTGGCTTCCCCCTTTCCTATGCTGTTCTTAATATTTCCCTATTTTGTACCTACCATTTATGCTTCTTAATCTCAATTTGTCCCCCTTCCCCCTCCCAGCAGATAACCCTACAAATGATCCTCATACCTATGATTCTATTCCTATTCTGGTGTTTGCTTAGTTTGTTTTTGTTTTTATTTTTGAGGCTCTGTTGTTGATAGTTTTAAGTTTGTTGTCATTTTAGTATTCATAGTTTTGATCTTCTTTTTCTTAAATAAGGCCCTTTAACATTTCATAGAAAAATGACTTGGTGATGATGAACACTTTTAGCTTTATCTTGCCTGGGAAGCACTTTATTTGCCCTTCCATTCTGAATGATAGCTCTGATAGTGTAATCTTGGTTGTAGGTCCTTGCTTTTCATCATTTTGAACTTATTGCCAGTCCCTTCTTGCCTGCCAAGTTTCTTTTGAGAAATCATCTGATAATCTTATAGGAACCCCATTTGTAGGTAACTCTTCTTTTCTCTTGCTACTTTCGAGATTCTTTCTTGATCTTTAGCCTTTGGCATTTTATTTTATTTTTTAACAGTTTATTTATTTATTTTTAGGGAGAGGGGAAAGGAGGAGAAAGAGAGGGAGGGAAACATCAATGTGTGGTTGCCTCTTGTGTGCCCCAACTGGAGAGTTGGCCTGCAACCCAGGCATGTGTCCTAACTGGTAATCCAACCAGTGACTCTTTGGCCTGCTGGCCGCCATTTAATCCATTGAGCCACATCAGCCAGGGCAATCTTTGGCATTTTGATTATACTGTGTCTTGGTGTGGTCCTCCTTGGGTCCAAGTTGTTTGGGACTCTCTGTGCTTCCTGGACTTGTATGTCTATTTCCTTTGCCAAATTCAGAAAGTTTACCTTCATTATTTTTCAGTTAAGTTTTCAATTTCTTGCTTTTCCTCTTCTCTTTTTGGCACTCCTATGGTTTGGATGTTGGTATGTTTAACCCAGTGGTTCTTAAGCCTCTCCTCATTTTTTTTCAACTGTTTCTTCATCCTGTACTGGTTGACTGTTTATTTCTTCCCTATGTTTCAGATCATTGATTTGAACCCTGGCTTCCTTCCCTTCGCCATTGGTTTCTTGTGGATTTTTCTTCATTTCACTTAGTATAGCCTTCAGTTTTTTCCTAATGTGTTTGTCATAATCATAACTGTCAAGTCTGTGAGAGTTATCACTAGTGTTTTATTTATTTTTTAAAAAGATTTTATTTATTATTTCCAGAGAGAGAAAGGGAGAGAGAGAGAGAAATATCAATGTAGATTGCCTTTCACCTGCCTCCATCCATGGACCTGGCTGGAGACCTGGCTTGCAACCTAATTATGTGCCCTGGCTGGGGAATTGAACCAGTGACATTTGGGTTCAGAGGCTGGCACCTTATCCACTATGCTACCAGCTAGGGCTCATTAGTGTTTTAAGCTCTGCATCTGTTAGGTTGGTTATCTCTTCGTCACTTAGTTATCCTATTGGAGCCTTGATCTGCTTCCTCTTCTGGGCCATACTTCTCTGTCTCCTCAACTTGACAGCTTCCTGTGTTTGCCTCTGGGTCTTAGATAGTTTTGTTACATTACAAAGGGTGTAACCTTAGGTATTCATTAGTGAGGGGTGACCTGTTTCACCGCCTTGTGGTGCTATATTTTGGGGAGGGGTTTGAGAGGGAATAATGCCACTTGCTTGGCACTCACATTTTTTTCCAGTCACTTCTACTTCCTCTATGGGACTGGTGCCCCTCTATCTCTTGCCCTAGTTGTGATTCCCAGAGTGGGTGGGTTTGTGGACATTCTAGGACTGTGGTGGTTCTCTAAACAAATGGACTGTGCTGAGAGATGGGCAGTTTCTTCCGCTGCCCCAGCCCTCACTGGTTTTCACAATCAGAAGCAATGAGGCTTTATTTTCCTTGGCACTGGAACTGTGAGCTGCATGGTCTGGTCTGGGGCTGAGATTGCTCTGCAGGTGTCTCTCCCAACTTTTATAATGTGTGATTGTACTTTCCACTGGCTGGCCACAACCACTGCTGTGTCGCTGCTGCCACTACCACTATCATACTGTGTCTTCTCCACCTGCCTCTGCTCTTCCTACCTGTCTAGATGAGTATTACTTCTTTATATCTTTGTTTGCTGGACTTCTATGTAGTTTGATTTTTTAATAATTCTGGTTGTTTTTAGTTTTGAGGCAGTTATAGTTCTTCTTATGGTTGTGGAGGGAGGCTAAGCATGCCTAATCATATCTCCATCTTTGCTAGAAGTCTCAAAGATTAGTATTTCAAAATTCCCCAAATTCAGTGAGATACATTGACCCACATGTCCAAGAATCAAAAGGGAGTCTACAGTAGGGCTTCATAGTTGCTTTTGTATTTTTATTTCTGAAGTGTATGTGAAGAGGTAAAGTTTGCATAGGAAAACACTTTGTGTGGGTAGCCACGATTGGGACATGAAGTTAAAATCCAATGATTTCTAGCCCTGACTGGTGTGGCTCAGTGAGTTGGGTGTCCTTTCACCATCAAAGGGTCACCAGTTTGATTCCTGGTCAGGACACATGCCTGGATTGTTGGTCAGGTCTCTGGTTGGGGGCATACAAGAAGCAACTGTCAATGTTTCTCTCCCTCTTTTTTTCCCCTCCCTTCTCTTCTCTAAAAATAAATAAAATATTTAAAAAACCACTGATTTCTAGGCCCACTGTCAGCCCCATGCAGAGGAATGTAGAGGGCCAACCCCACTATGATGAAACTTCAGTAACTAGAGCATAATAGGCCTGGAAACTGACAATGCCTTATTCTTGCATCTTTGGGCTTTGTAAGCATCTCTTTCCAAGGTGCCATGACCATGGCCAGGGTAAGGTAAGTCAGGCATTTAATATGCAAAATTTAAGGATGAACTTGTCAAGGTACAATTCCAATAAAGAAAGAGCACATAGCTTCCTGTTTAGAGAAGTCTAGATAAAATCTGTCAAAGGAAAGCAATATGACTATAGCATTAGGAATTATATTCAATGAACAGACTTTGGATCTGTAAGATGATAACAACCAGCATATTAATGTACTGCTAACAAAACATTTTATCTGGAAGCAGTATAGAGATACCTCAAAAAAATTAAAGATGGATCTGCCTTTGGCTCAGTGATCAAATATATTCAAAGAACCCCAAACCACTAGTTTGAAAGAACATCAACACCCCTATGTTTGTTGCAACATTACTTATAATAGCCAAGATATGGAAGCAGCCCAAGTGTCAATTAGTAGATGAATGGGTAAAAACAACTGTGGGACACTTATGCAATGGAATACTAATCAGCCATGAAAAAGAATAATTTTAACCTTTGGGACAGTACGGGTAGACCTAGAGAACATTATGCCACGTGAAATAAGCCAGTCAGAGAAAGACAAATACTATATAATTTCACTCATATGTGGAACGTAAGGAACAGACTGAACTAACAAATAAAATACAGATAGACTCATAGGTAGAGTGCAGGTGGCAGCTAAGGTGGCGAGAGGTTAGGGGGTGGAGGGAATGAGTAAAAAGTCAAAAAAGACTCATGGGCATGGATAACACTGTGGTGATTGTTGGAGTGGGAGACATACAGGAACTAATGGTAATGGAAAAAAGCATAAAAAATAAAAAATAAATAAAAACCCCAAAGCATTTGATCAGTGTTGTAGAGCAGAGTGCAAGTACAATATTATCATGCTCCTCTCTTTACAGAGGAAAAAGTACGACCAGGGAAGGTGATGGTTTTGACCTCAGTGGTCAATAACTAAGCCAAGATTCGTACTCAGCCTTTTCCAAATCTCAGCTCTTTCTATTATAGCTAGAAGAGAAAGTAATCTACTTAGTAACTAATTCAGCTCTACTTCATTATGCGCAAATTCCTGTTTTTTTTTTTTTTTTTTTAAATTTCAATTACAGTTGATGTATAACATGTTAGTTTCAGGTAGACATTTATATCACTTGTGAAGTGATCACTTCAGTAAACCTAGTACCTAGCTGACACCATACATAGTTATTACAATATTATTGACTATGTTACCTATGCTGTCCTTTTTCATCCCTGTGACTATTCTGTAACTACCAATTTGTACTTCTTAATCCCCTCACCTTTTTCATTCACCCCTTCTAGTTCCATTTCATATGGAAACTCAAAATTTTCTCTGTATCTGTGAGTCTGTTTCTGTTGTATTCTGTTTTATAGATTACATGTGTAAGTGAAATCATTTGATATTTGTCTTTCTCTGTCTGACTTATTTCACTCAGCATAATACCCTCTAGGCTCATTCATATTGTTGCAGATGGCAAGATTTCATTCTCTTTAATGGCTGAATCACTTCCATTGTAATTATGTACCACTTTACAGCCATTCTATTATGGACATATAGGTTACTTCTAGGCCTTAGCTATTGTAAATAATGCTGCAATGAACATATGGATGTATATATCTTCAATTCAGTGTTTGAAGTTGTTCAAATAAATATTCAGAAGTGAAACTGCTGGATCCTTCATCTCTTGTTAAAGCCTTTACTTTAATGTCTATTTTGTCTGGTATAAGTATTGCTACCCCAGTTATTTTGTTTGTTTCAATTTTCATAAAATATCTTTTTCGAAGTAAAATACCTATACTTTCACTCTATGTGGGTCTTTTGATCTGAAGAGGTTCTCTTGTATACAATATATGTAAGGAAGGGTCTTATTTTTATCCATTGAGTCAATGTAGGTTTTTTTGATTATTTAATCCATTTGCATTGAAAGTAATTGTTGATAGGTATGTGTTTATTGCAATTTTATTATTCATATTTTTCTTCTTCCCCTTGAAAAAGACCCTTAAGTGTTTCTTTTAATTCTGATTTTATGGTAATTAACTCCTTAAGCTTTTTATTGTCTGGGAAGCTTTTTATTTGTCTTTTGATTGTAAATGATAGCTTTGCTGGGTGATCTTGGTTGTAGGTCCTTATTTTTCATCACTTTGATTATTTTGTGCCAATCAGTTCTGTCCTACAAAGTTTCTGTTGAGAAATCAACTGACAGTCTTAAAGGAACTCCCTTGTAGACAAATAACTGCTTTTCTCTTGCTGCTTTTAAGATGATCTCTGTGTCTTTAATTGTTGGCACATACATTATGATGTGTTCTTGGTGTGAGCCTCTTCGGGTTCATTTTGTTTGTAACTCTCTGCACTTCCTGGACTTGTGCATCTATTTTCTTCATCAGATTAGAGGAGTTTTACCACATCTTATTTTTTCAAACAAGTTTTCAATTAATTTCTCTTTTTCTTCTCCTTCTGGCACTCCCATGATACAAATGTTGGTGTGCTTGAAGGTGTCCCAAGGTTACCTCTACTATTCTCATATTTTTGGATTATTTTTTTTTATGTTCTGATTGGGTCTTTTTTGTTTCCTTCTCTTTGAGATCACTGATTTAATCCTTTGCTTCATCTACTCTACTTTTGATTACCTATAATAATTTTTTCACTTCAGTAGTTGCAGTCTTCATTTCTTACTGATTTTTGTTTTCTATTTCTCTTTTTATGTTTTCTATACTTTTGTTGAAATTTTCACTAAGTTCCTCTTCTCTTTCACTAAGTTCATTGAGCATTCTTATAACCAGTGTTTTGTTCTCTCCATCTGTAGATTGCTTGTCTCCATTTTGTTTGGTTCTTTTTATGGAGTTTTGTTCTGTTTTTTCATTTGGGACATGCTTCTTTGTTACTTCACTTGGGCTGTCTCCCTGTGTTTGGTTCTATGTATTAGGTAGAGTGTTACGTCTCCTGGTTTTGGTATAGTGGCTTTACATAGTAGGTGTCCTGTAGGGCCCAGTGACACAGTCTTCCAAGTTACCCCATTTGAACTGTGTCTCTCTCACATTGATGTTTATCTCCCTTACACTCTTTCTAAAAATTAAATAAAATTTTTAAAGAAAAAAAGGCAATTTTCACGAAAGTGTTTGTAATAATATATTGACTTACTCTATCACTTTTATTCACCAATAGTTATTTGTATTACAGTAATTTACTTACTTACTCATATACGTCAATAAATCAAGTTAACCATCAGACCACATAATTAGTCAAGATTTGAGGTAGATGAAAAACAGAAATTTTAGAATATGGTGAAGTAGGTAAACATATATTTGCATTCTTTACAACCACAAGATTACAACTAAGCTATAGAACAACCATTATTCAGAGCTGGCTGAAGGCTAGCTGAATAGAAGTCCTGTAACTAAGGATATAATGAAGAAGCCACATGAAGACTGGTAGGAGGGGCAGGGACACAAATTGGGCTGGTTCCACATCCATATATAGCAGTTAAAATGGGGAGCTCTATCTCAGCTCTGTAGGTCCCCACTGAAAATCCAAGGGTCCCAGTTCCACATTAGGCACCCCCTCCATCTCAACTAGGGGGTCCAGTGCCAAGAAGAAATGTACTTGTAACTTCTGGTTATGAAAACCAGTGGGGATTGTGGCTGGATGAGTCAGAGGTTTTCTGAAATCCCAGGCATCCCTCTTAAAGGGCCCAAGCATGGACTTAGACTCATGTTCTCTGAGCTCCAGCACTGGGCAGTATATGGAAAGGCACCAGGACATATGAGAGGAACTGAATAGTTTGGCATTGGGGTGAGAACCAAAAGGGCAGCTTTATTCCAGGCAGAAGTGCTGGCAGAGGCCATTATTCCTTTGCTGAACCCTGCCTCCAAAGAGCTGGTAAGCAGGTGCCATGTCTGAGTCTCTTCAAATTGGCTAACACTCTGTCCCTACCCCAGTGATTCCCTGAGACCCCATCCCATGCCACCCAAGTTGCAGGCCCAGCCAAATTGTTTCCAATGACTTTTCCATACAAATGGCTTGCCTTGGCTTATGCTGTGGACTTTTCTAAAATCCTTCAAGTGAGTAGAATCTGGCCTCAGTGTGCCCTGTACCTCTTACTAAGTGGCCCAAGCCCAGAACTAGCCACAGCTGCCTTTGGTTCACAGCTTGGCCTCTTTTAGGCACCCCTAAGCCCAGCACAAGTAGCAGCCCTGTGGATTTTCTGTTGCTCATGCTAGTTGGCCCTAGGTAGGGCACAAATGGTAGTTGACGTTGGCCTATACCAACCAGGAGGACTCAGGGTCAGTAGACCCAGTGAATGGCTTCAGATCACATTACCCAATCACCTCCACAAGCAACACACTCAAGAGATGATCTCACCAGAAGCAGGTCCAACGCTGTGGAGTTGGCCTGGGCAAAGCAGATCTTCCACAGTGGTAGCAGCCAATTTTTGCAGCCAATGAGATGGGAAGTAATCCCTTCCATTGAGGAATAAACAGCAATAGAAACTCACCTACAACAGAGATCATTTGGCTTGCAAAGCCTGAAGTTACTCTCTGGCCCTTAAAGAAAGTTTGCTGAACTCTAGTCTAGAAGGGGACTGGGGGTTAGTTATTCTGGAGCTTTGCCCTGACTGATGGCAAACTTCATTATGCTCCAGATCTGGTATTATAAAATAAGCAAATTCAAAGTTTGGGAAAATAGGAAAAAATAATCTGTAAACCCAGTATCCTAATCCATTTTCACTTTTAATTCCTGCTAGTCTTTGTCAAAGTGCATAAATGTTTTAATATGATTATAATCATCATGTAGCTTTGCATCTTATTATATCATAAACATTTTAAAGGCAATTAATCTTTTTCATAATTTTTTCCATTCTGAGTAAATTTTTATTTGTGGGGTGAAATGAGTTGAGGCTAAGTTCCTTTCCCCTATGGGTAAATAAATAAGTTGTTATTTATTTATTTATAGAAAGAGGGGAAGGGAAAAGGAAAGAGAGGGAAAGAAACATCGATGTGAAAGAGAAACATTGACTGGTTGCCTTTTGTATGCACCCTGACTGAGGACCAAACCTGCAATGTAGGCATGTGCCCTAACTGTGAACCAAACTGGCGACCTTTTGCTTTGTGGGAGGATGCCCAACCAACTAAGCCTAACTAGTCAGGGGTGTTCTTTTTGTTGCTGTTAATCTGTTTTTGGTGACCATTTATTTATTTTTTAAATCACTTTTATTTTTAAAGTATAGATGATACACAATATTAGTTTCAGGTATACATTACAGAGATTAGACATTATAAAACTATGTGAACATCTTGATAAATTTCATACTCATGTGATACCATATATAGTTATTAGAATATTATTGACAATATTCTCTATGCTGTACTTTAATTCCAATGACTATTCTGTAATGACCAATATGTACCTCTTAATTCCTTCACTTTTTTCATCCATCCCCTCCAGCTCCCTCCCATCTGGCAACCATCAAAATGTTCTCTGTGGCTATGAGTCTGTTTCAGTTCTGCTTGATTTTAGATTCAGTTGTTGATAGATATGTATTCATTGCCATTTTATTGTTCATATTTTTAATCTTCTCTTCTTCTTAAAAAAGGCCCTTTAACATTTTACATAATACTGGTTTGGTGGTGATGAATTCTTTTTGCTTTTTCTTGTTTGGGAAATTGTCTCTCCTTTGATTCTAAATGATAGCTTTGCTGGGTAGAATAATCTTGGTTGTAAGTCTTTGCTCTTCATCACTTTGAATATTTTGTGCAAACATCTTCTGACTTGCAAAGTTTCTGTTGATAACTCAGTTGACATCTTATGGGAGCTCCCTTGAAGGTAACTAATTGGTTTTCTCTTGCTGCTTTTAAGATTCTTTCTTTGTCTTTAACTTTTGGCATTTTATTGTGATGTGTCTTGGTGCAGGCTTCTTTGAGTTCATCTTGTTTGGGATTCTCTATGCTTCCTGGACTTGTATGTTTATTTTCTTCACCAGGCTAGGAAAGTTTTCTGTCATTATTTTTTTAAAGTAGGTTTTCAATTTCTTGCTCTTTCTTTTCTTCTTCTGGGGCTTCCAAGATGTGAATGTTGGTACACTTGAAGTTGTACTGGAAGCTCCTTACTTTATTATAATTTCATTTCTTTTCTTTTTAAAAAAATTATTATTTCTTTTGGATTCATTTTCCTATTTACTGGATGATTTTTGCTTTCTTATATTCCAAATTGCTGATTTGATTCTTGGCATCATCATCTTTGTATCACCTACTTCACTGTTGATTCATTTCAGTCAGTGTATCCTTCATTTCTGAATGGTTCTTTTTTATGGTTGCTATGTCCTTTTTCATGCTGTTGAAGTTCTTTCTAAGTTCCTTCAGTTTTGAATTTTGTATCTGGTGGTTTCCTTGCCTCCATTTCATTTAGTTCCCTTTTTGAAGATTTTTCCTCTTTTCTTTTTCCCACTTAGGACCTGTTTCTTTGTCTTCTCACTTTGGCTGTTTCCCTGTGTTTGTTTCTATGTAATAGCTAGAGCTGCTGTACATCCTGGACTGGGTAGAGTGGCTTTATGTAGTAGGCATCCAATAAGGCCCAGTGGCACAG
This sequence comes from Noctilio leporinus, assembly GCA_004026585.1. Classification (NCBI taxonomy): domain Eukaryota; kingdom Metazoa; phylum Chordata; class Mammalia; order Chiroptera; family Noctilionidae; genus Noctilio; species Noctilio leporinus. Next base: position 13,585 of record PVIW01011714.1, on the reverse strand, counting down.
CCTCCCAAGTTACTAGAGCTGGATGATCCAGTGCTCCCCTATGTGGGGTGTGTGCACTGTGCTGTTGTAGTTGAGCCTTGATTACTGTTGGTGTCACTGGGAGGGATTGATCCCTAGGCTAAATGGCTGGGAGAACCAGCTGCAACTATAGAAGAGGAGCTGCTGTGCAAGAATTGACCCTATGGAACAGGATGTGTTTCAGTGGGGCTTTGGTGGTCACTGATTCTGCCTTTGAGTGTGCCGTCACTCATAGAGGTGGTTGTAATCTGGTGTGGTCTGAAGCTGTCCACAAGATGCACTGGCCCTGGGGTCCCCCTGGAGGTTCAAGGTCAGCCACTGCCTGTGCCTTTCCTGGGGCCAGTCAGCATGAGCTAGAGTGATCTGCAGATGGCTGTTACTTAGGCTGGGCTTGGAGGTGTCCAGGAGAACATAAGCTGTGCCAAGGCTGGCTGCTGCTAGTGTCAGGCCTTGGGCCACTTAGAGGTACAAGGAATGCAGAAGCCAGGTGGTGCTTGTTTGAGATATTTTAAGAAAGTTCAAATCATGAAGCAAGAGAGACCAGTTGTATGGAAAAGCCACTGGGAATGGTTTGTGTGGGTCTGTAAATTGGGTTGGGGTGGGGTCTTAGGGAATACCAGGGTGGGGCAAACAACATGAGCCAGGTTGATGGAGACTCAGACATGGCATCAGTCTGTCAACTTTGTGGTGAGAGGTTCTCAGAAAAGGAATGATGGCCCCTGCTAGCACTTGTGTCTAGCAGAAAGCTGTCCCCCAACACTTGTCCTGATGTAGATAATTCAGATTTCCCCTGTATGTCCCTGCTTTAAAAAAAAATCTTCTGTCCCAGCACTGGAGCACAAAGGGACCTAGTTCAAATAAGTCCATGTGTGGGCCCTTTAAAAGGAAATACCTGGGACTCTGGAAGCCCTCTGTCTCTCTCAGCCTTAATCCCTACTGGTATTTACAGCCAGAAGTTATGGAGACTTCTCTTCCTGGCACTGGAACCCTGGGATGAGGGCCTGGTGTGAAGCTGGGACTCCTTGCTCCCCTGGGGGTCTTCTGCAGCCAAGATGTCCCTCTTAATTTAAAATCACCACATGTGGGTGTGGGACCAGCCTATTCTGGGTCTCTGCCTCTCCTTGAAGTGGTGTCTTTAAACCCCTGGCTGTGAGGACTTCCATTCAGCTAGATTTCAGGTGATTCTGAATGATGGATTTTCTGTAGTTTATTTGTAATTTTGATGTGGATGTGGGAGGATTCAAGTACCATATTTACCTATGCCACCATCTTAACTGGAATTCCCCTGGTTAACACTTTAACATAAAAAATGACAAGTTAGGGAAATTTGTGGTCACCAAAATTTCTATTACCTAGTGGGGTAGGACTGTTCCCTCAATCTCCTGTGTGACTGAAATAGTCTTTGGTCATCTGTCTTCATAGTGGCATTTTTATTACAGACATTTTTACATCAAATGATATACGATCGTTTTTAGCAAAACCAAAATACTACTGTGGAATATATTTAACCTTTAGAAAAAGTGTCTTTTTCCCTATATACCATACGTAAATCAAGGGTCTTATTTAGTTTGAAAGTACAGTTTAGGCCTCTAAAACAACCAATTACTGCTTTAAACGTCTCATCTGGCACTTTAGAGATGTTTGCAGTCCCACCAATTTTTCACTAGGTGGCAGCAGAGGACAGTAGTCAGGCTTCCGTGCAGCCTTAAATTGGCTCAAGCGCTCTGTCCACAGCTTTTCTCAGACTGGGGTTGACCTGGCATTAACACACATGAAGAGCTTTCTTTAGTCTTTTGATGGTGACTCAGAATCCTATTAAATTGTTTTCATTGTAGCCCATCTTGGACTACACACAGCCATTTGTCTGCTTTTGCTCTCTACTCTCTTGGGTGCTCTCAAATATGTCTCCATGTAGATTAAAGTTTGAATGGAGTTGGGGGTCAGCTTGGCTGTTCCACCTGCCTTATCAGGTGGCAGTCCCACCACAAGCATGGAACCTTTGGGTTCATTCTTGTCTTCGGAGCCACGGTCCACACCCACTCAGCCAGACATGAATTCATTCCAGCTGCAGCTGGTTTTCTGGTCATGTCTCTTTCACGAACAGTGAGCAGTTTCTCCTCTCAGTGTGAATTTGGTTTTACTCCAATCTGCATCTGCTCCACAAGGGGACAATTTATGCCACCATATGCTGCAGAACAAGTAAGTGGTCTCTTCTGCACAGGCATTCAGTGCCTTGCCAGTATTTTGTTCCTTATTCCTTTATCTCATAGTCTGTTGGTCAGATTGAATTGAGGGTGTGAAAGTCTACTCTATTGTCATCACTCTGCAATGCCTATAGGAGGGTCTTCTTAGATTTAAGTAAATGTTCAGACTCACAAGACCTGGTCTATTTGGAAGGACATAGGGCAGGAAGCACACAGGTGGGCAAGGCAGTGCCAGATTTCCCAGCAGTGGGAATCTTTGTAGCAGTTTACTCAGTGGACCTCTCAGGTGCAAGAAGACAAGATCCTTTTTCTCCCTGGCTACTTGAAGATCAGCTGCCATCATGAATGAATGACACAGTAACTACCTGGACCAGGAAGTTCATGACCAACAGAGTACTTCAGTGGAAACCATGGTCATCGATGTCCTTCACCCAGGGAAGGCAACAATACCTAAGACAGAAATTCAGGAAAAACTAGCTGAAATATATAAGACTGTACCAGATTTGATCATTTTGTTTTTTAAATCCTCACCCAAGGACATGCTTATTGATTTTAGAGGGAGGGGAAGGAAGAGAGAGAAAGAAAGAAGAAAACATTAATGTTAAAGAGAAATATCAATAGAATGCCTCTGGTATGAACTCTGACTGGGGACAGAACCTGCAACCTAGGTATGTGCCCTGACTGGTAATCAAACCTGTAACCTTTCAGTTTATGGGACAGTGCTACAACCAACTGAGCAACATTAGCCAGGGCTTATCTTTGTATTCAGATTCAGAACCTGTTTTAGTGGTTGCAAGACGATTGGCTTTGGCATGATTTTTTAAAAAAGATTTTATTTATTATTTTCAGAGAGAGGGGAAGGGAGATAGGCAGAGAGGGAAAGAGACATCAACGTATGGTTGCCTTTCACCTGCCTCCAGCTATGGATCTGGCTGGAGACCTGGCTTGCCACCTGGTTATGTGCCCTGGCTGGGAATTGAACCAGTGACCTTTGGGTTCACAGGCTGGTGTCTATCTTTGGCATGATTTTTGATTCTTAGGATCACACAGAGAAAAGTGAACCCAAACATAGACTTGTAAGATGTGGCCTGTATGAAAGGAAGACCTCCAGAAATCAGAGAAAGAAGCATAAGAACAGAATGAGGAAAGCCTGGGGGACTGCAAAAGCTAATATTGGTGCTGGTAAAAAGTGAGCTGGAGCTCTGGCTGGTGATACAGTGGATAAGGTGCCTGCCTGCGAACCCAAAGGTCGCATATTCGATTCCCAGTCAGGGCACATAACCAGGTTGCAAGCCAGGTCGCCAGCCAGGTCTATAGCTGGAGGCAGGTGAAACGCAACCATACACTGATGTCTCTCTCTCTCTCTTCTTAAATAAGCCCCTTTAATGTTTCATATAATAAGGGCTTGGTGATAATGAACTCCTTCAGCTTTACCTTGTCTGGGAAGCACTTTATTTGCCCTTCCATTCTAAGTGATAACTTTGCTGGATAGAGTAATCCTGGTTGTAGTTCCTTGCTCTTCATTATTTTGAATACTTCTTACCAGTCCCTTCTTGCCTGCCAAGTTTCTTTTGAGAAATCACCTGCTAGGCTTCTAGGAACCATTTTGTAGGTAACTCTTTTTCCCTTTTACTGCTTTTAAGATTCTCTCTTTATCTTTAACCTTTGGCATTTTAATTATGATGTGTTTTGGTGTGGCTCTCTTTGGGTCTAGCTTGTTTGGGGCTCTCTGTGCTTCCTGGACTTGTATGTCTATTTTTTCCACCAAATTGGGGAAGTTTTCCTCCATTATTAAATTTTTTTTAATTTTAATTTTTAAAATTTTAAAAAAGATTTTATTTATTATTTTTAGAGATAGGGGAAGGGAGAGAGGCAGAGAGGGAGAGAGAGACAGCAATGTATGGTTGCCTTTCACCTGCCTCCAGCTACCGACTGGCTGGAGACCTGGCTTGCAACCTGATTATGTGCCTTGGCTGGGAATTGAACCAGTGACCTTTGGGTTCACAGGCTGGCACCTTATCCACTGTGCCACCAGCCAGGGCTCCATTATTTTTTCACATAAGTTTTTGATTCCTTTCTCTTCCTCCTCTCATCTGGCATCCCCATGATTCAGATGTTGGCATTTTTAGAGATTTCAGAGTCTTTTTAAACACTCTTCATTTAAAAAAATTCTTGTTTCTTCATTTTGTTCTGGTTGAATGTTTACTTCTTCCTTATGTTTCAAATCATTGTTTGAATCCTGGCTTCCTTCCCACCACTGTTGGTTCCTTGTATATTTGCCTTTATTTTACTTTGTATAACCTTCACCTCTTCCTTTATTTTGTGGCCGTACTCAATCATTTCTTTGAGCATCCTTATCACCAGTGTTTCGGACTCTGCATGCATCGTATTGGTTGACTATCTCCTTTTTGTTTGGTTCTCTTTCTGAAATTTTAATCTGTTCTTTTATTCAGACCATGTTTCTTTGTCTCCTCAATTGGATAGCCTCTCTGTGTTTATTTGTGTGTACTATGTAGAGCTGCTGCACCTGTTACATTGTAAGAGGTGGAACCTTAGGTATTCATCAGTGCAGGTGACCCATTTCACCCATTGGGGCCTTCTAAACAGATTCTCCTGAGAGATGGGCAGTTTCTTCTGCCACCCCAATCTCCATTGGTTTTCATAGCAAGAAGCTATCAGGCTGTATTTATTTACCTAATGCTGGAACCATGAGCTGTGAGGTCTAGCCTGGGACTGGGTTCACTTCCCAGATATCCCTCCCAGCTCTCTATGCTACCTGTGACTGCAGGACTGCTAGCTAGAACTGGTTATCTTTTGGTCCTCAGGATGTAACTTAATCCACTGAGCCACATAAACCAGGTGAAAGACTCAGTGTCTTTAAGGTGTCAATTTATTGTACTAAATTGATCTGTATATTCATTGCAATCCCAATCAAAATGAGAACAGACATTTTTTGTTGTTGAAACCGATAAACTGATTCTCAGATTTATTTACAAACTCACAGGATGTAGAAGAGTCATGACAACTTTGAGAAAAAAACAACAGAGTTGGAAAATTTAAATGATCTGGTTTCAAGACTTATCATAAAGCTATGATAATCAAGGCCATGTGGTATCAACATCAAGGTAGCAATATATACTTATGAACTGAAGAGATTCTATAAATAAACACACATTTATATGATCAATTGATTTTCAACAAAGTAGCTCAGAGAACTCACTGAGCATGACAAAAGCATAAGAGAAGAAAAGAAGGCTACACTAAGTGAAATAAAGAAAAATACACAGGGCCTTCAGTGGTCAGGGAGAAGGGGGTTAGGAGGAGCAGGGAAGAAGAGGCAAGGAAGGGGAGCAGTTTAGACAAGAACCTAGTATAAAGGAACCATGGACATGGACAACAGGTGGGATTAACTTTGGGGGGGAATGGGTGGGTTGGGGAGGGGGACAGAGGGGAACAAAAAGGGGATGGATGTAATACAACAACAATAAAATTAAATTAAAAAAAATCCACAGAGAATCAACAGTGAAGGGAAGGAAGCCAGGATTCAAATCAATCAACTGGAACATGAGAAAGAAATAAACATTTAACCAGAACAAAATGAAGAAACAAGAATTCAAAAAATTGAGGAGAGAATAAGAAGACTCTGGGATGTCTCCCAAAGTGCCAACATCTAAATCCTAGGGATGCCAGAAGGAGAGGAGGAAGAGTAAGAAATTGAAAACTAGTGGGGGAGGAGGAGGCAAAGAAGGGGAACAGTTTAGTCAAGGAACTTGCATGGAAGAACTATGGACATGGACAACAAATGGGATTGACTTTGAGGGGGAGTGGTTGGGTGGGGAAGGGGATAGAGGGAAGGAAAAAGGGGATGGATATAATGAAACAACAATAAAATTAAATTAAAAAAAGAAACAAAAAGAAGTTGAAAACTTATGTGATAAAATAATGAAAGAAAACATCCCCAATTTGGTGAAGGAAATAGGCATACAAGTCCAGGAAGCACAAAGGGCCCCAAACCAGTTGGACCCAAAGGGGACCCCACCAAGACACATCATAATGAAAATACCAACAGTTAAAGATAAAGAGCAGCAAGAGAAAGAAGAGAGTTACCTAAAAAGGAGTTCTTATAAGACCATCAGCTGATTTCTCAAAATAATTTTTTTTTTGGTCAAGAAGGGCCAGGCAAGAAGTATTCAAAGTGATGAAAAGCAAGATTGCTCTATCCAGCAAAGCTGTCATTTAGAATGGAAGGGCAGATGAAGTGCTTCCCAGACAAGGTAGCACTAAAGGAATTCATCATCACCAAGCCATTATTATATGAAATCTTAAAGATTTCTTATTTAAGAAAAAGAAGATCAAAACTATGAACAGTAAAATTACAACAAATTTGCAACTATTAACATTAAATCTAAAAAAAAACTGAGCAAATGACTAGAACAGAGACAGAATCATAGATATGGAGATCATTTGGAGGGTGATCAGTGAAGAGGGAGATGGGAGAGAAATGGAGATGCCAAAGAACTTACATGCATGACCCATGGACATGAACTAAGGGGGTGGGGATTGCTGGAGAGAAAGAGGGTACTGGGTGGAGGTGGATAAAGGGGGAACGTGGGGACAACTGTAATAACATAATCAATAAAATATACTTTAAAAAAGTGGGCAAAGTAATTGAATTGCCACATCATTAAAGAATATATGAATGACAAATAAACTTTGAAAGGATGCAAAATATCATCAGTCATTATATAAATGCAAATTAAACTTACAATGAGATACCACTACACACCTTCTAGACGGTCTAACAAGTATGGTTGAGAATATGGAGAATCTAGAACATTCACTGCTGGTGTGAATGTTAAATGGAACAAACACTTTGAAAAATACTTTGATAGTTTCTTAAAAAGTTAAATATAAACCTACAACATGACCGCCCTTTCACTCCTAGGTGTTAATCCAAATAAAAGCATATGTGTGCACAAAAGACTTGTACATTGATATTGATAGCTTTGTTTGTAATAGTTAGAAGTGGAAACAACCTATAAGTCCAATAATGTATACATAGATAAACTGTAGTATATACATCCAATGGACTACTACTCAGTAATAAAAAGAAATAACCTACTGAAACACTCAGCAATATGGATATTCTCAAAATAATTAAGCTTGATTCTCCCCTCCTCCCAAAGTACAATTATATGATTTCATTTATATGCAATTCTATAAAATACAAACTAATCTATAGTGGCCAAAAACAGATCTATGGTTATTTGGGGAGTAGTTATGGTAGATTATGACTGGGAAAAGGAATTACAAATGGGCAGAAGGAATCTTTTAGGGGTGATGGATATGTTCACTGTTTCTATTGTGCTGAAGGTTTTGGGGGCTTATTTGATTTTTATGTATGTGAAATAAAATAATAATTTTAAATATGTGTAGGTTTTTGTATGTCATATCAATGTCAACAATTCCCCATCTGAGGTGCAGAAAGGAGAATTTGATTCAGGTGAATAGTTTGCAAAGTGGGAAAATGCAGCTTCAGTTAAAAACTCAGAATGTGTGCCTCTAAGACAAGGGGGTAAGCACATTTTATGAAGAAAGGTCCCACCCTGGTTTCCAATTGATACATTTTTATGCAAATGAGGGATCCAAATTTGTACAGCACTGATGGATCAGTATTGTGTGTTCTGATTGATCATTAAGGAGCAGTTCTGATTGGTTGGTATAGATGCAAATGAGGATATACTTGTCCAGTTTTGATACAATAGTATAGGGCAGGTCTCAGTTCATTGGTGGAAAGGTGAAACCAGGAACTCCCTAATAAGGATTGAGTCCTGTGGCACAAGGAGGGAGCAGGAGGTTGACTTGTGACTTTTTCTGGAATGCAGAATGTGAGAGACCTCAAGTAGCAACAACCATAGACCCTGGTTATGAATTTGGACCCAGTTAACATGAGGAGTCCTTTTGGGCAAATACATTTCTTCTCAGGGTTGGCACAAATAAAGCTGTTAAAAAAAAAAAAAAAAAAAAAAGGTGTAGAGAAACACAGAGGCCAATGTGGTATTGCAAATTGTCCAGGTTTTGTCGTCAGAAAAAGCTGAGCTGGTGTTCTTGGGCAAGTCACTTAGGATTCTCAGCTATAGAAATAATACCACAGCCATAGAAATAATACCGCCCTCTAAGGGTTTAAGGAATACTGGAAACTCTGGTAAAGCATATGGCACTGGTCTAGGTATTCAATTTTGTTGATATGCAAGGTGAAAGGAAGGGAAGCCGGCAGCCTGAAATCAACTTCAAGCTCTAGCGAATTCTGGATCTGTGATTTTAAGCTCCTTAACTTCTCTGCCTCACGGTCTGGGTTGTAGAGGGGATTAAATGACACAATACCTGTAACTAGCACAATGCCAGGCGCAGGTGAGGAGACGAACTTCCGTGGTGTTCTCGGAAAGATCAGGGTAGAGGGATCCCACCGGGGAGACCCTGGCTGGTTTCTGAGATCTGAAGCCGGGAGGTCAAGGGGCGCAGGAAAGGGTGTCCAGGATTGAAGACTGGGAAGGCTGGGTGGCTTGTAGGGCCAGAATAGGAGTGGAGGCAAAAGCAATATGCAGAAGCTTCCGCGAAGGCCGGAGGAGTGAAACAGCCTGCTGCTTAATCACCAACCACCACACCAACTCCACCTCTCTAACTGCCCAGCGTTTTGCAGCGGGCGCAGGCGCAGCGGGGTGGGCAGGAGAGGGCTCAGCCCTGAGGCTCGGTCGGCTTGCTTCAGTCCCGGATCCCCGGGTCCCCTACCCCGCCCCCCGGTGCCCAACAGGGAAGGCCTGAGCTGCTGTCGGCCAGCAGGTTCGTGCTGCTGGAAGGTCGGGGGCGCCCAGGGTTATTTACATTGGCTGGTTTGCTGCTAGAGAAGGCGGGCGGTTGTTGGTGCGGAATAGGCTGACCTTCGGCGGGTAGGTCCGAGCCCCGCAGTCAGGAGTGGGACAGCTACCCAGGTGGTGCTTCCATTATTCTCGCATGCTTTAGGCCCACTATTGTAAAATAAATGTAGCACCTGGGTGGTTTGCTTCTTCCTGGGTGGGAGTTGTTGGCTTAAATAGTTGTTCCTTCCCGAACTTGTGAAAGATAACCTATTTAAAAATTAGTAAGAGTCCCCAGTCGCATCTGGAATTGAAAGAAAGGTATTGTGCCAATCTAATTGAGCTGCCCCCCCAATCGCTACAGATCGCTACAATAAATGTATGTTTTCACATTTTTCTTGATGCAAAACAAAATATATTCTTATTAAAATATTGTTCTACTACTCCGTTTCCTCTGTGAAGATCACCTTAAAATGTATACTGTGAGTGCCAATACAGTTAGTGAGTGCACGAGGAGACTGAACACAGTGGAGTCAAGTTGCTTCCCAAATAGTTCACACTTAAGTGTCTGGAAAGATCGGGACCTCAACATTTTGACTTCAGAGCTTCTTGGCTATTCAGTATTGCCTCCAGACTAGTGTCCTGTCAAATTGTGACTAGATGTGAACTCAATTACTTGAAAATAAATAAATAATGTCTGGATCCTGGATCCTGAAGAATAATTTGCCTCACTAATGTATTACCCTAATACCCGGGGTAACCTGAATTAAATATCTGAATTTAAAAGACCTTAGTTAGTTGCCCTGGCTGGTGGCACAGTGGATAAAGTGCCGGCCTGCGAACCCAAAGATCGCTTGATCGATTCCCAGCTAGGGCACATAGAGGAGTCTCCAACCAGGTCCTTCACTGGAGGCAAGTGAAAGGCAACCATACATTGATGTCTCTCTCTCCCTCTCTGCCTCTCTTCCATCCCCTCTCTCTAAAAATAATAAATAAGATATTTTAAAAGACCTTAGTCAGGAAATTATTTGACCTGAGATCAAGTTATGAAAAACTTATTTATGATTCAAACCACTCTTCATTTCTTTCTTGTCTTAAAGTAGCCAAATTTGTGAGAATACCGGCAATTTTTGTCTATTCCTTGGAGTTAACAGTGGCTGTTAAAAACTCATGAACTTACACTTAATTTAGGTAAACATTATAGTTAAAAAAAAAAACAAAACGTGTGTACAGTTGACCCTAGTGCTGACTCCTCACACAGTCAGAAGTCTGCATTTAGCCTTTGCCTCCCCCAAGTTTAACTATGTACTAATGTTTGTAGTATTTGGAATTTATCAACAAAATCAAGCTTTGTCACCTCACAAGAATTTTCTTTCTAGACTCCTGATTATTTTTGATGTTTCAAAGATGATAGCAGTACGACTTCCATTTGTGCCCTGAGAAGGCAGGCAAGTGCTGCCATCTAGCTTTATATGTTTGACCATCCGCTTTGCTGACATTAGGAGGAATGAAGCTGGAGAGACTTTTTGAAACACTAATCAGAGATTGCGTAGGCCTAAACTAATTTTTTTATTTGCAGCTTGTTGGTGTTGATTTAAGATTTTAATTATGTGACATGTTTAATATCTTTAGGACATCTCAGCACACAGGAAAAGCTACTTGAAGACAGAGGACTGAACAATAGAGTTGTCGGCAAAGTGCGTTACTTTGGCCATGGAGGTGTGCAGACAACTCTGAACACTGTCAATTTTTAAGTTTTTAGAAAATGTTTTAGGTTATGAGCTGAGGGTGGAAAGTGCAGTTTTTGGAGTGGGTTGAATTTTCATCAGGGCAAAGCTGTTATATGACATTCTAGGTATCCAGCATGGCCAGCAAGCTCTGGTGGTGGATTCCTTTTCTTCTTCCTCACTTTGTGGGACTTCTTCCAACTGTCCTTTTAGTTCCTAGGTAACACCAATCTCCTTATTCCTTTAGGTTTTTAGCATATATACCAATTCTTTCATCAGGAGCATTCTGCTCGTATTTATATATTTGTTAATTTTTGAAAATTAAAGATGCACAGCACATTGAAAGACAAAAACAACAATCATCCATATTCCTATCACTTAGGATCAGCTATGGTTCACATTTTTGCATGTTTGCATGCTTTAAATATTTTATTTTGTTTTATTTCTTAAATAACTTTTTAGAGAGGAGCAAAAAGGGGATGGATGTAATACAGCAACAATAAAATTAAAAATAATAAAATTAAATTAAATTTAAAAAAATAACTTTTTAATTTTCACTTACAGTTGACATACAATATTATATTATTGTAGTTTAAATCATACAACCCCATTAGACATTTATAAAACTTACAGATTGATCACCCTGATAAATCTAGTGCCCATCTCATACCACACATAATTATTACAATGTTATTGACTGTATTCCTTATGCTGTACTTCACATCTCCATGGCTATTCCGTACCTACCAATTTGTACTTCTTAAACCTTTTGTCTTTTTCACCCATCACCCTCTCTTCCCTCCCATCTGGCAATTGTCAAAATGTTCTCTGTATCTATCAGCCTGTTTCTGTTCTGCTTGTTCATTTATTTTGTTTCATAAATTCCATATATAAGTGAAATCATCTGGCATTAATCCTTCTCTGTATGACTTATTTCATTCAGCATAATACCCTCTAGGTCCATCCATGTTGTTGCAGATGGCAAGATTTCAGTCTTTTTTATAGCTGATTAATATTCTATTGTATATATGTGTCACTTCTTTTATTTCACATTAAAAAAATTGATTATGCTGTTACATTTGTCCCAGTTTCTTTCCCCTTTGCTCTCCTCTGACCAGCAACACCCTCCCTCCAGCAATCCCATCTACCTTAGTTCATGTCCATGGGTCATGCATGTGAGTTCTTTGGCTTTACCTTTTCCTGTGCTATTCTTAACATCTCCCTGTGTACTCTGTACCCGCCAATGATGCTCCTTAATCCCTTTGTCTTCCCCCTCTTTTTCCCCTTCTCCCTCCCTGCTGACACCCCTCCAAATGTTCCCCATATCAATGGTTCTGTTCCTTCTCTGGTTGTCTGCTTGTGTTTTTATTTTTCAGAGTCTGTTGTTGATAGTTATGAGTTTGTTGTCTTTTCATTATTTATTTATTTATTTATTTATTTAAAAAAAATTTTTTTAAAAGATTTTATTTATTATTTTTAGAGAGAGGGGAAGGAAGAGAGGCAGAAAGGGAGAGAAACATCAATGTATGGTTGCCTTTCACCTGCCTCCAGCTACAGAGCTGGCTGGAGACCTGGCTTGCAACCTGATTATGTGCCCTGGCTGGGAATCGAACCAGCAACCTTTGGGTTTGCAGGCCGGCACCTTATCCACTATGCCACCAGCCAGGGCTTTGTTGTCTTTTTAATGTTCATAATTTTGATCCTCTTTTTCTTAAGTCAGTCCCTTTAACATTTTGTTTAAAAATGGCTTGGTGATGATGAACTCCTTTAGCTTTACCTTGTCTGGGAAGCACTTTTATCTGCCCTTCCATTAAAAAAAATATTTTATTGATTTTGCTTTTACAGTTGTACCAGTATTCTCCCTTTGCCCCCTTCCATTCAGTATCCCCCATTCCCTCTGGCAGTGACTCCTTAGTTCATGTTCATGTGTTACGCATATAAGTTCTTTGACTTCTCTATTTCTTTTATTTTTCTTAACATCCCCCTGTCTATTCTGTAACCACCAATGTGTACTTCTTTTTTTTTTTCCATATCCAGAGAATTCACCATTTAATTCTGTCTTCTGTCAGTCTCTCAAATCATATTAATACAGTTTTCTTTTCATTATTGCAAATGCTTATGTTAATTTATTTGTTTAAAGAATTACTTTTTTAAGTACTATAAATCACAATATTACCAAACACATTTACACACATACATATTTTTTTAAAAATTTTATTGTTGTTGTATTACATCCATCCCCTTTTTGCTCCCATCTGTCCCCTTCCCCACCCACCCATTCCCCCCAAAGTCAATCCCACCTGTTGTCCATGTCCATGGTTCCTTTATACTAGGTTCTTGTCTAAGCTGCTCCCCTTTCTTGCCTCTGCCTTCACTCTTCCCCCTCCCCCCAACCCCTTTCCCCCTGACCACTGAAGGCCTATTCATTGTATTCATATATTTGGTTCTGTTTTGCTTGTTGTTAGTTTTGCTCATTATTGTCCCGTAATGGGTGAGATCATATGATATTTATCCTTCACTGACTGGCTTATTTCACTAAGCATAATACTCGCCAGTTCCATCCATGTTGTTGCAAAGGGTACAAGTTCCTTCCTTCTTTCTGCTATATAGAATTCCATTGTGTAAATGTACCAAAGTTTTTTGATCCAATCATCCACTGATGGGCACTTAGGCTGTTTCCAGCACTTGGCTATTGTAAATAGTGCTGCTATGAACATAGGTGTACATAGGTTCTTATGAATTGGTGTTTCAGGATTCTTTGGGTATAGTCCAAGTAGTGGAA
>PVIW01011713.1:0-35997 GCA_004026585.1 Noctilio leporinus | reverse complement strand
TTCACTAGTTGTTATTGGCCTATTCAGGCTTTCTGCTTCTTCTGGGTTCAGTTTTGGTAGATTATACATTTCCAGAAATGTGTCCATTTCATCCAGGTTGTCATATTTTTTGTCATATAGTTGTTTGTAGTAATTTCTTACAATCTTTTGTATTTCTGAGGTATCAGTTGTGATTTCCCCTCTTTCAGTTCTGATTCTGTTTATTTGGGTCCTCTCTCTCTTCTTCTTGATGAGTCTGGATAAGGGCTTGTCAATTTTGTTTATTTTTTCAAAGAACCAGCTCCTGGACCTGCTGATTCTTTGAATTGTAGTTTGAATCTCTGAGTTATTTAGTTCTGCTCTGATCTTGATGATTTCCTTGTTCTGGGCTTTGTTTGTTGTTGCTCCTCTAGTTCTTGCAGCTTTGTGGTTAGGCCATTTTTATAAACTTCTTGTAACCTTTTTTGGAAGGCCTGTATTGCTATAAATTTCCCCCTGAGAACTGCCTTTGCTGTATCCCATAGGTTTTGGGCTATTGTGTGTTCATTGTCATTTGTTTCCAGGAACTTTTTGATTTCATCTTTGATCTCATTGTTAACCCCTTAGTTGCTTAAAAGCATGTTATTCAGTCTCCATGAGTTAGAGAATTTTTGGGTTTTTCCCTTGAGATTGGTTTCTAGTTTCAAGCCATTGTGATCTGAGAAGATACTTTGTATGATTTCAATTTTCCTGTATTTGTGGAGGCTTGTCTTGTGACATACCATGTAGTCTATCTTGGAGAATGATCCTTGTGCATTTGAAAAGAATGTGGATTTTGCTTCTTTGGGGTAAAAGACCCTGTATACATCAGTTAGGTCCAATTCCTCTAGAGTGTTGTTCAATGCCACAACATCTCGGGGGATTTTTTGTTTGGAAGATCTGTCCATTGTTGATAGTGGGGTATTAAAATCCCCTACTATTAGTGTGTTGCTATCTATGTCTTTCTTAAAGTCTTCCAAGATTTTCCTTATATATTTCGGAGCTCCTATGTTGGGTACGTATATGTTTATCAGAGTTATTTCTTCTTGAGGGATTGTTCCCATAAGTATTATGAAATGTCCATCTTTGTCCCTTTTTATGGCCTTCAATGTAAAATCTATTTTGTCTGAAATCAGTATTGCTACTCCAGCTTTTTTTCATGTCCATTTGCTTGATATATAGTTTTCCATCCCTTCACTCTCAATCTGTGTCGATCTTTTGTTCTGAGGTGGGTCTCTTGAAGACAGCATATATGTGGGTCATGTTGTCTCATCCATTCGGCTACCCTATGTCTTTTGATTGGTGCATTTAATCCATTCACATTTAAGGTTATTATTGATTGATACTTATTCATTGCCATTTTCTCCCTTTGTGTCTGTATTCCTCTTTGGCTGTCTCTGTTTCTTCATTTTATTTGTTTATTTATTTTTATAGCAGACCCTTTAGCATTTGTTGCAATGCTGGTTTGGTAGAGATGTGTTCTTTTAGTCTTTTTTTTTTTTTGTCTGGGAAGCTCCTTATTTCTCCTTCTATCTTGAATGAGAGCCTTGCTGGGTAGAGTATTCTTGGTTGCAGGTCTTTGTTTACCATGACTTGAAATACTTTTTGCCATTCCCTTCTGGCTTGAATTGTTTCTGTTGAATAATCATTTGATAGCCTTATTGGAACCCCTTTGTATGTAATTTGTCGTTTCTCTCTTGATGCTTTTAGGATTCTCTCTTGTCTTTGAAATTAGCCATTTTAATAATAACGTGCCTTGGTGTTGATCTGTTTGGGTTGATCCTCATTGGGACCCTTTGTGCTTCCTGAACTGGATTAATGTTTTCACTCCTCATGTTAGGGAAATTTTCTATCATGACTTTTTTGAACAGGTTTTCCATTCCTTGTTTCTCTTCTCCTTCTGGTATCCCTATGATATGGATGTTGTTACATTTCATGTTGTCCTGCAGCTCTCTTAACCCCTCTTCAGTCTTATTCAGCCTCTTTTTATTCTCTTGTACTGTCTTGGAGTATTTGTCTACATCATCCTCCAACTCACTGATGTGGTCCTCTGCTTCCTCTAGCCTACTGTTGATTTCTTCTACTGTATTCTTCAATTCAGAAATTGTATTCTTCATTTCCTCCTGGCACTTATTGATAGTTTCTATGTACTTTTTCATGCTGTTATTGTTCTCAGTAAGTTCCTTGTAACTTCCCTGGAGTTCTTTGTGACTTCCCTGGAGTTCTTTGTAGTTCTAGAGTTTATAGTTTTCTTTGATGTGGCTGAGCTCACTGAGCTTCTCTATTATCATTCTTTTGAATTCCTTATCTAATATTCCAGGTGCATCTGTTTCATTTTGTGGTCTTTCCAGCGATTCTTCCTTTCCTTTTGGCGATGCGATGGACTGATTCTTTTTTTGCCCATTTTGGGTGTCTGTTCTTGCTTGCTTTTTATTTATTTATTTATTTTTGTTCTTTCCTTGGGTTAACTTGCTTTGCTTCCTTGCCTTCATTGAGCACCCTTCTGTGATAGGAGATTTGTGGAGTTCAATGTTGCCGTCTCCCAGATTTTCTCCACTTGTTGTTTTTGGTGTGTCCTTTATTTGGGCTGTCTGGTTGTATTCTGGACCTGTGGGCTTTTAGCAGAAAAAAAAAACAAAAAACAAAACAAAAACAAACAAAAAAACAAAAGGAAAAAAGAAATAAAAACAATAATAATAATAAGAAGAAAGGGTTTAGATGGCTGTTCACCCTTAATAGTCCCTGACTGGTCCAGATGGAGCCTGGACCTGAGGGCTTTTAGCAGAGAAAAAAAAAAAAAAAAAAGAAAAGGGAGAAAGTCACAAGACAAAGAGAAATCAATATTAATAAAGAAAGGTTTTAGGTGTCTGTTCACCCTTTATGATCTCTGATTGGTCCAGGTGGAGCCAGAACCTGTGGGCTTTACCAAGAAGAAAAGGAAAAAGAAAAAGAAAAAGAAAAGAAAATTTAAAAAAGGAGGAAAAAAAAGAAAGAGGAAAGAAGAAAAGAATAAAGAAAGGGTTTAGGTGGCTGGAGAAGGGAGAAATACTTAGATTGAGGACTGGGAATGTGTTGTAGCCACAGAGTGAGTAGACTTTAATTCAAGAGTAGGGGGAGGGTCTTGGGTATTTAGGTGGGTTGAGGTATGGGGAGGATTAAGAATATGTGAGAAGTAACTTTTGAAAAGGATATGTTGGGGATTAATAGTTCATATAGCTCTTGGTATGACTCAGGTGCTTGAGATTAGCAGCAATCCATTTCCTGAGGCTGCCTCTTTTTCTTGGTCAGGACTTTGCAGTCTATAGTCTAGCCTGTCTTGGCATGTGGCAGGGCCTCTGATTGTCATAGTCCAGGCTGATTCTGAGTGTCAGATCCCAGGTAGGTTGGGCCTTCCGCAGCCTGGCTGGGTTTTAGGGCTGCCGGTATTCTGGAGCCGGCAGGGTGTCCCCTCCCACTCCTGGCGGAGGTTCCTGCCAGTGAGGAGCACCCAGCACCCCTGCAGGGCAGCCGGCAACTTTGCTGGTCCCTGCATTGACTGGCCCCACCCCCGCAGTTCCTGGAGGAGGCAGCCCCTGTCCGTCAACAGTGCCCGGGGTCCACCAATCCTCCAAGCTGACCAGCTCTCCAAGGAGTCCTTTACGAGGCCTCTGTGATCTGCAGCCTTTGTCAGTTGCCCTCACTACTAGTTCCCAGCTCGCTGTTTGGAGTTTCCACAGAGCCTGGGGGCCTGTGTGGGTGCGCAGGGCTGGGCCTCCCCCCTCGCAAGGGCTTCAAGCTGCTGTTTCCCCAGTGGCCCAGCAGCACCATTTTTGGCCCTCTGGAAGCCCCGGCCGGTGCACTTCCCCGCTCCCCCACTCCGGCTCCCCGCAGGACTCTTCTCCTCCGCATCTAACCCTGTGAGGAGCTTCCTCTCCCTGTTGCGGGAGCGAGTCTCTCACACAGTCCCTCCCCTGCAAGAGTTCAATCCCACGTTCCCTACAGCGTTTGCCCTCGCTGCCCGCACTACACTGCTCAGACCTCTAGTCACCAGGAGCGCGGAGCTGGCCTCTGTCAAGCGCGCCCCTCTGGGCAGATCCGCCACTGCCCAGAGCTGACCTTGGCCCACTGGCCAGTCGGTCGGGAACGCCTCACCTACTGTCTTGCTGGTCTCCGCTGCCTCTGGGCTCTGCTCCCCTGTGTCCAGATGCTGCCCACTCCAATTCCTAGGGTCCTGAAGACGTCTCACGCTCCCTATCTTGTCCTCTAGCTGCTCTGTATTGCTGAGGTAATTCACAGTCATTTTTGGTTCCTAACAAATTTTTGAAATATTTGTTTTAGAACTGTGAAATATGCTGTTGGTATTTTAATAGGAATCACATTTTATAGAATGCCTTGGGTAGAATGAATATTTTGATGATGTCAATTCTTCTAAGTCATGAACAAAGTCTAAGTTTCCATTTATTTATATCTTCCTGAATTTCTTTCTTCATTATTTTGTACTTCTTTGAGTATAGGTCTCTTACCTCCTTGGTTAAGTTTATTCTTAAGTACTTCATTTTTCTTATTGTTATAGTAAATGGGATTGATTTTTAGTTTCTGTTTCTGATATTTCATTGTTGGTGTACAAAAATATCTTTTAGTTTTGAATATTTAGTTTTTATCAGTTTTTTTGCCAAATTCATTTATTAGGTCAAGTATTTTTTTTGTGAATACCATAGATTTTATAATGTACACTATCATGTCATCTGCAAATAATGATAGTTTTACTTTCTTCTTTATAATTTGGATGACTTTTTTTTTTGTCTGACTGCTGTGGCTATAAATTCCAATACTTCATTGAATAAAATTGGTGAAAGTGGACACACTTGTCTTACTTTTAGTCTTAAGGGAAAAGGTTTTAGTTTTTGCCCACTGAGTATGATGTCGGCTAAAGGTTTCTCATATATCACTTTATTATGTTGAGGCATGCTGCCTCTATTCCCACTTTTCTGAGTGTTTTTTATCATACATAAATGGGTGCTGGACTTTATTAAATGAGTTTTGAGCATCTATGAATATGATCATGTGATTTTTACTTTTCATTTTATGTGGTGTATTATGTTCATTAATTTGAAAATATTATACCACCCTTGAAACAATGGGATGAATCCCAATTGATCATGGTGTATGATCTTTTTAATGCATTGCTAGGTCTGGTTTGCCCATATTTTGTTGAGGATTTTAGCATCTATGTTCACCAGTGATCTTGGCCTATAGTTTTCTTTCTTGTTGTGTCTTGACCTGGTTTTGGAATTAGAATAATACTGGCCTCATAAACAGAGTTTAGAAATCTCTCCAATAGTTTGAAAAGGATGGAAGTTAGTTCTTCTTTATATGTTTAGTAAAATTTGCCTGTGAAGCTATCCAGTCCTGGGCTTTGGTGTGCTGGGAGATTTTTTGATTACTGTTTCATTTTTACTAGTTGTTATTGGTCTATTCAGGCTTTCTGCTGCTTCTTGATTCATTTTTGGAAGATTGTATGTTTCTAGAAATTTGCCCATTACATCCAGGTTGTCCAATTTTTTCATATATAGTTGTTTGTAGTAACTTCTGATGATCCTTTGTATTTCTATAGTATTGATTGGAACTTCTCCTTTTCCATTTCTGATTTTATTTATTTAAGGTATCTCATTTTTCTTGATAAGTCTAGTTAAATGTTTGTTGATTTTGATAATCTTTTCAAAAAACCATCTCCTGGATTTATTGATCCTTATATTTGTTTTTCAGTCTCTGTGTCATTTAATTCTGCTCTGATCTTAATTATTTCCTTTCTTCTGCTCACTCTGGGCCTTGTTAGTTGTTGTTCCTCTAGTTTTGTAGATGTAGGTTTAGGTTGCTTATTTGAGACTCTTCCATCCTTTTGAGGTAGGCTATGTATTGCTATGAACTTCCTCCAAGGACTACCTTCACTGTGTCCCATAGATTTTGGGCTGTTGTGTGTTTATTTTCATTTGTTTCCAGAAACTTTTTAATTTCTTCCTTGATCTCATTGTTAACCCATTCATTATTTAATAGCATATTATTCAGTCTCCATGTATTGGAACATTTTTGAGTCTTTTCCTTGAGGTTTGTTTCTAGGTTTAAGCCACTGTGATCCAAGAAGATGTTTGATATGATTTTAATTTTGTTGAATTTGTCAAGTCTTGTTTTGTGTCCTACAATGTGTTCTATCTTTGAAATTATTCTTTGTGCATTTGCAAAGAATGTATATTTTACTTCTTTTTTGGTGAAAAGTTTTCTATATGTCAATTAAGTCCATTTGATCTAGGGGGTTGTTCAATGCCACAATATCTTTGTTGTTTCTTTGCTTGGAAGATTTATCCATTGCTAATAATGAGGTGTTAAAATCCTCTATGATGAACGTGCTGCTGTCAATATATTTCTTGAAATTTTCCAAGATTTTTCTCATATATTTGAGTGCTCCTATGTTGGGTGCATATATTTTTACAAGGATTATATCTTCTTGGTAAATTATTCCCTTATGTATTATGTAATGTCCCTCTTTGTCTCTTTTTATGACCTTTGTTTTGAAGTCTATTTTGTGTGATATAAATATTGGTACCAAAGCTTTTCTTCATGTCTATTTGCTTGAAATCTTTTTTTTCCATTCCTTCACTTTCAGTTTGTATAGATCTTCTGTTCTGAAGTTGGTCTCTGGTAGACAGTATATATGTGGGTCATGTTCTCTCATCTATTCAGCTACCCTATGTGTTTTGACTGGAGTACTTAATAGATTTACATTTAAGTTTATTATTGATAGGTACTTATTTATTGCCATTTCCCACTTTGTACCTGTGTTCTTCCCTCTCTCTCTTTTTCTTCATCATCTTGAAGTAGTCCCTTTAGCATCTTTTGCAATACTGGTTTGGTGGAGATGTATCCTTTTAGCCTTCTTTAGTCTGGGAAACTCCTTTTCACCTTCCATTTTAAATGAGAGCCTTGCTAGGTAGAATAGTGTTGGTTGCAGGCCTTTGCTTTTCCTTACTTGGAATACTTATTGCCATTCTTTCCTATTTTATAATGTCTGTTGAGAAATCAGCTAATAGCCTTATCTAAGCTCCCTTCAATGTTACTAGCTCTTTCTTCATTGCTGCCTTTAATATTCTTTCTTTGTATTTATATTTTGTCATTTTAATTATGATGTGTCTTGAAGTGAACTTTTTTGGTCTCATCCTCAATGGAACCCACTATTGCCTCCTGGACTTGCATGATTTTTTTTCTCATCACGTTACAGAATTTTTCAGTCATTATTTTTTTTAACAGATTTTTATACCTTGCTTCTCTTCTTCCGGTATCCCTATGATATGAATATTATTATGTTTCATGTTGTCCTGCAGCTCTCTTAAAACTTCTTCATTCTTTTTTTTTAATTTAATTTTATTGTTGTTTTATTATATCCATCCCCTTTTTTCTTCCCTCTGT
The DNA here is from genome assembly GCA_004026585.1 of Noctilio leporinus. Classification (NCBI taxonomy): domain Eukaryota; kingdom Metazoa; phylum Chordata; class Mammalia; order Chiroptera; family Noctilionidae; genus Noctilio; species Noctilio leporinus. The sequence continues at coordinate 28,560 of PVIW01011713.1, read as the reverse complement.
CTCCTTTCCCACCTATCCACTCCCCCCAAAGTTAATCCCACTTGTTGTCCATGTCCATGGTTCTTCCATGCTAGTTCCTTGACTAAACTGCTACCCTTCTGTGCCTCCTCATCCCTGCTCCCACCTCCCTCCTCTTCTCTGTCCACTGAAGGTCTATTTAATGTATCCATGTATCTGGTTCTGTTTTGCTTATTTGTTTGTTTTGTTCATTATTGTCCTGAAATGGGTGAAATCATATGGTATTTGTCCTTCACTAACTGGCTTATTTCACTAAGCATAATACTAATTTCTAGTTCCATCCATTTTGTTGCAAAGGTTAGGAGTTCCTTCTTTCTTTCTGCTGTGTAGTATTCCATTGTGTAAATCTACCAAAGTTTTTTTGATCCAATCATCCATTGATGGGCACTTAGGTTGTTTCCAGCACTTGGCTATTGTAAATAACACTGCTATGAACACAGGAGTACATAGGTTCTTATGAATTGGTGTTTCAGGGTCCTTCAAGTGTAGTCCTAGTAGTGAAAATTGCTGGATCAAAATGTAGTTTCATTTTTAGTTTTTTAAGAAAAGTCCATACTGTTTCCCATAGTGGCTGCACCAGCCTGCATTCCCACCAATAGTGCACCAGGGTTCCCTTTTCCCCACATTCTCGCCAACACTTGTTGTTTGTTGATTTGTTGATCATTGCCATTCTGACAGGTTTGAGGTGGTATCTTATTGTGTTTTAATTTGAATGATTCTGATGGCTAGTGATGTAGAGCATTCTTTCATATGCCATTGGGCCCTTTGTATGTCCTCCTCAGAGAGGTGTCTGTTCAGGTCCTTTGCCCATTTTTTAATTGAGCTGTCTGTCTCCCTGGTGCTGAGTAGCATTAGTTCTTTATATAGTTTGGAGATCAAACTCTTGTCTGAGGTATCATTGGCAAATATGTTCTCTTATACAGTTGGTTCCCTTTGAATTTTGCTGGTGTTTTCTTTAGCTGAACAGAAACTTCTCAATTTGAAATAGTCCCATTTGTTTATTTGTTCTTTTATTTCCTTTGCCTTTGGCAAAGTATCAGTAAACATATTTCAGCATAGGATATCAAAAATTTTACTGCCTATATTTTTCTCCAGGACCTTTATGGTGGCACTGCTTATGTTTATTTTAAATTCCATCTTGAGTTTATTCTGGTGTATGGTGTAAGTTGGTGGTCTAGCATTCTTTTTCAGTCTTTTGTCATTGTTGGTTTGCTGCTCTGTCTGGGATTTTTTTTTTCTACTTTGTTCTCCAGCTCACAGATTTGATCTTCTGTTTCATTGAGCCTGCTTTTAATTCCTTCTAATGTAGCCTTCATTTCAAGTATTATATTCTTCATTTTCTTCTGGCTATTATTGATAGTTTCTATGTCCTTTTTCATGCTGGTATAGTTCACAATAAGTTCCTTGTAGCTTCCATGGAGTTCCTTGTAGTTCTTACTGAGCTCTTTGAGCATTCTTATAATCATTATTTTAAGTTCTATGTCTGATAGTTTGTCACCTTCAATTTTATTCAGCATTCACTCTGGGGACCCCACCTTTCCTTTAAATTGGGATTTTTTTTGTTGTCTCCCCATTTTAGACCAGTGGGTCTGACAGCAGCTTGAAGCACGTGCTCACCAGGTCTAGTCCACACACCCTTCAGCCCACACCCAAGCAGTCTGCGCTGTGTCAAGGTCTGTACTTCCCCATCAACCAGACCCTGAAGGAGACCCACTTCCAGAGTCTACAGCACCAAGGATGGCCTCCTACATGATGGTCAGGCAGCTCCTTGCTTTCCTTGAAGGGTCAGGTTTGATGTTTCATCTTATGATGTTTCAAAAAATTGTACAAAACAATACCTGTTGGCTTTTCTATATTTCTATATTTCTATATCTGAAATAACAGGTTAACAGGCAGTTGTTTACTTGTGAATTTGCTATACTATTGCGATTTTAAATTGGCTTTGAAGCAATTTTTTTATAGGATTATTTTTAAGGTGGGTATCAAATCCATATCAAGGTAATGGTATGAGGAACTCTCATCTGTGTGTTGAAACCATAGTTTGTCTGACTCAGACTGATTTTCAAATCTGTCAATTAGAAATTTTACTGCAATAAAAAGGCCTTTTAAAAATGCTTCTTAGATTGATCTGCTTTGACTCCCTACCTTTGTAATCTGATCTTCTGTGGTAGGATAGCTGCTGGACTTAGCAGTGCAGTCTCCTTGATCACCTGAGTTTGATGCTCTTAGAATGCTCTTTATTCCATTCATGTGGGCTCTCTAATTGCATTTGGGTTTTGGTTGTTGTTGCATTGTTCTTTGGTGGGTCCTTCCCTCCAGCCAGCAGACTGAGAGTCACACCACCCACCATGTCTTATGTGCTGTTTTACAGTTACTGTCAGAAAAAAACCAAACAACCTAGGAAACAAACCAACATCCGCAAATATAACTCCCATGCACACCCACTCTATCATATACTGTATATTAATAAAGTTGTAAAAAATATTAAGATTCTTATAAGAAAGGAAAAACAAATATGAGATGACTAACTGAAATAAAAATTATTTTGAGAGGATGGAGTAAGAAGAAATAATAAGAGTTGGGAATAGAAACAAGGCAAAGAGAGAAAAGAAAAAAAAATACATAATAAATATTTAGTGGAGGAGAGAAGGCAGAATGGAGTAAGAGAAGGCAAGGTTATGGTGCTAGCTTTAACCAATAATTAAGAATAAACATAATGAAAGGAAAAAATGGAACCAAATTGGATTAAAAAATCCAACACATCAAAGCAACAACAACTGAGCAAAAATTAATATAGCTGGGGTGGGGATTAGTGGGAAAAAGAAATAAATAAAAGCTTAAGAGATGTCTAGAGGCAAGAGAAATGATTTTTGAAAGGATAGAGAGAGAATAAATACTGAGTGAGGAATGAAAACCAGACTAAGGTAGAGAAAATTAAAATTTTAAATGAAAAAATAAATGAAAGGTCAGGAAGAAAGCAAAATGGAATAGAAGGGAATGGTAAAATTTGAAACACAAAAATAGTAGAGATCTAGAAATAAAATAGAAAAAATGCAACAACAACCACCATATCCAGAACCAACAAGAAAGTGTGATAGAAGTGAAGAGAGAATAAGATATTTAAGAAGAGGAAAAAGTGTGATGACTAACACAAGAAAAATTATTTTGAGAGGCTAGAGTGGGGAGAGTGTGGAATAGAAACCAGTTGTAGAAAGAGAAAAGAATGAACTTTTTAAAAAAGATTTTATTCATTAATTTTAGAGAGAAGGGCAGGAAGGACAAAAAGGAGAGAAACATCAATGTATGGTTGCCTTTCACCTGCCTCCAGCTATGGATCTGGCTGGAGACCTGGCTTGCAACCTGGTTATGTTCCCTCCCTGGGAATCGAACCAGTGACCTTTGGGTTTGAAGGTCAGCCAGGTCTAGAAAAAAATAAATGTTAAAACAAAGATAAGAAGAGAAAAGATGATGATAAAATGGAGTAGGAAGAAGAAAGAGCAAAATATGAGGTTTGAAGTAAATACAGTAAAACATAAAAACTAGCGACATCATAAGCCAAACATTGAAAAAAAAGAAAGAAAGAAAGAAAGAAATGAATGATAAAAACCTATGCAGAGGAAAACATAATGCAAATCATGAAGAAGGCTGGGGGGAATTGGTCTCAATAGAATCCGGTGTTTACTGCTGTCTACTCTTTTTGGATTCATGCCTAGTAATGTCAGATGGTGTCCCAGTCTGGCCCTAGGCAACTTGTTCGAGACTACGAGCGATCCACAGTCTGTGGCTGTTTCCTTCACATTTGGCTGGACCCTCCTGTTCTGTTCTGCCAGCTTTCCATCAGCCCTGGATTCAGTAATGGTTCCTTTAGTGACCCAAAAGGACTGCCAGTACTTTCTCCACCTGCCTCCAGAGGGGTCTCTGGTGAGATTGAAAGGGAAGGAGGGAATCCTGGGTGACCTCCAGGGGGGCACTATTCAGTCTTCAGGGAAGACAGTAGGAGTATTTACCCATCCTCTTGCCACATATCTTGGTCTGTTCCTGATTCTTTTAAATAATGTGTGATTTCTGGTGAATTAACTGTCTGTTTCCTGTGAGGGACCAATCTGTGTAAAAGAAGTAGCTTTTTCCTGCTTGGCAAGACAGCAGCTCTGTCTATATGCTGATGCTGGGTGGGGCCCTGAACCCCTCTTGCTGAGACTGTCTGTAGTCTCTCAGCTCTGAGGTTTCAGTGGATCAGGGCCCAAGGAAAAATGCAGCTTGCAGTGTCTGTTAAAGGGCCCTTTCAGAGCTTTTTCTTCTTTCCCCTGGGGAAATGCATCCTGCAGGAGTTTCCTGAGCTTGGCCTCACTGATCTCCAGAGCCTATAATTCCACAGGTGGAAATTGGGCTCATCCCACTGTGGGGGGACCTGTCTGGCTGCAGCAAATCTCAGGTGTTCAGCTCCTGACCATCTATCTAGTCCCAAGCCTGCCACTCTCTTACAGGAGGCTCAGCCCAAATCCTTCATTCTGAACAATCCTTTGCTCACCAGCCTTGCTGGTTTGAGTTCTACGTTCCGTTCAGTGTGATTCTATCCCTCTGAAATTTTTGTTAGCAGAGCCACTGTACATTTGCACTTGCACATGGGAGCACTGGGTCCCTGCTGAGAGTCTCAAGTCTTACCTCAGTTTTTCTTTTAAATGAGTTTCTGTGTGGACCAGACACTGAAGCATTGAGCCCTCTGGGACCTGTTCTCCATATGCTCTCCCTCCCTGAAATCACAGTGTCTCTCTGTAGGTCTGGCCACTGCCTGTCAGAGTTTCTGACAGTTTTAGATAAACTTTCACTCTGGCTCTCTCCTGGATGGCATTGGAAGGAGTCCCACAGTGATACTATAAACACTGGGCAGTGGCAGGGTGCTGTCTCTGCTCCCTCCAGAGATTTTCAGTCTAGGGTGGGCTTCCACAGTGCTGTTTCTGGAGCCAGAATCTCCCTGGCTATCTCTCTCCACCCCTGGAGCTCCCCGCTCCTGAGTCAGTCTGTAGCCACACTGATTGAGCAGCCAGAAGGGCTGGGTTGGGCAGCAATGGCAGCAGTTGCTCCAGTAGGAGAGCCCAGGCTGCCTGCTCCCAGGTGCCCTGTAGGCAGGCAGGCTCTTTCCCACTCCCTCGCACTCCCTACACTCTCACCCACATGCACACTCACTCCACATGCCCTCATTCACTCTCCACTGTATTTTCGAGTTGATTACTCTGCAGTTTAGCTGCAAGACCAGTCTAGGTCTGGGAGCAAGTGGACAGAGCTTCCAGCTACTCTGCAACCATCTTGGGTTCCCTCTCCCCAAATTTCTTACAAATTATCATGTTTATAACCTGAAAGCATTGCACATAACAGATACTCAAAAAAGTCTCTGGAGTTGTTTAATGAAAACAAGGAATGAATAAGTGAACTAAATATTTTCTGGAGGTGCATTCTTTGTGCAGGTGCCAAGGTGTACATTCTATGAGCTATATGGACACTGTGTGAGTGTGACCAGGATAGATATATATTTGTCAGGACCTCTTTCCCACTGTCTCCCCAGCAGTCCCTGTTTGGGTTGTAATTTCTTCTATAATAAATAAAGAAACACAGCTGATGAAGAGCAGAATAAATTCAGAAATTAAAGTCTCTTCAAGGCCTTCAAGGCCATGTACTTAAGTTTAATGTTACCCATAAAAATTCCTTCCCATAAAGTGCCAAGTGCTGTTATTTTTCAAAATAGCAACTCATTCCTTCCTGGTTACAAATCGCACAGCTAGATCACAAAGAATGACCTTACTCCTCAGCAGCTATATAATTTTCTTCACAAATTATGTTTTGTTATTCTTCTTGAGTGGATGTTTACACATGGCATTATTTTGGCTTAAAATTCAAGTTTTCTGATGCACATATCTGTTTTCTATATTAAGAGCAAAGAGACATTGCCCTTATGTAACTTTAAGTCTAAGGAAAGCCAAAGTTTATCTTGAGGGTACTGGAAAATGCCTATTTCCTGAAAAGAATTCTTTCTCCAGAATCAGAAATTAAGTGACTCAAATGCTTGAGAACCTGCCCAGAATCCACCCAGAGAGGAGCTTAACTCACAGGTCACCAGACCTTATCATATTCCACACCGAGTTTCTTATTCTGTAGGTGTGGTGTGGTCCTGATGATTTGCATTTGTAACAAGTTCCAGGTTGTGCTGATGTGCTGGTTCAGAATCAACACTTTGAGAATCACTTGTCTAGAGACAAGGAAAAGAAAGAAGCTAGACTAAACAATTTTCTTCTTCCACAATTCTTCCCTGGTGAAGGAGTAAGTTGGAATAGAGGGAGAGGTGAAGAGAGGAGAGTGTGTTATATTAATGGATGTTCCTCTAAAAGAAAATAATTCAAGAATATGAAATTAAGGTTTCTTTCAATATCATGTCCTAACCTTTGCACCCAAGGTCCTGAAGATCGGGAATTGCTAGGAGCTAGGCCAACAAGAAGCAAAGAAGCCCACCAAAGGCTTCCCACCTGGGAAGGATGAAGCATTAGACCAAAATCAATAAGGAAACCAAAACCAAACAAGGGACAGTTCTGGAACATACATGGCCTGTCCAGAAAGTGTTCAGTTATTGTTAATATAATGAAAATGATTCATGTGACATCAATGTAACCTGGCAACCAAGAAGAGTTGACTGGAATGTGCATGTGTGAACAACAAAGACTTCATTTTACTAGTCAGTGGGATGGTATATAGCATTGAGTGAGCATATGTATTGTGTGGCCATCACATTTAAAATAACCGAGCAAGTAGAGCAACAGATCTGCATCAAATTTTGCTTTAAGCTTGAGCATTCCTTCACAGAAACTATTCAGATGATTCAGGAGGCGGCAGTTATGGGCAACTGGTGATTAGCAGCTCCATCAAACAATGCACCCACTCATGCATCATGCATGTATCGTGCAGTTTTCTGGCAAAGCATCGAATCACCCAGGTGACTCTCAGTTCCCCTACAGCCCAGATTTGGAGCTCTGCAACTTCTGTTTTTTCCCAAAATTAAAAAGGAAAAATATTGAAAAGGAAGAGATTTCAGACCATTGATGAGATTCAGGAAAATACTATGGGGCAGCTGGTGGGGATTGGGAGAACTGTGGTGAGGTCCTAAGGTGCCTACTTTGAAGGGAACTAAGTGCCTTCATTGTCCTATGTACAATGTTTCTTGTATCTTCTTCAATAAATATCTTTATTTTTCATATTACATGCCTGGATACCTTCTGGGTAACCTCTGTATGTGATACATGGGACAACCTTGGAAATAGGAGGGGAGGCAACCTATGCCACCCCAAACATTTGTAGGTAAGAACCATAACCCATGAAATTTGAGTATGAAAATTTATCTGCTATTATTTAAGCCCATAGACTGGTGGTACATTTGGCTGACATATGAATGTTCAACAACCTTTGTTACTTACAAAGCTGCAATCTCTTTGTAGATCAGAAGACATTTTAGAATTTAAAAACAATTTTAATAGTATCAATCACCACGCTTTACTTGGTGCAGACTCATCTTTACTCAAGTTATCTTCCTCAAACATTCAATTGTTCATGCTGCTTTTCAACATAAAACTTCTCTGTACCTTTTTATTGCCACAAAATAATTCCCAAGCCCCTTAATTTGGTATGCAAGGTAGCACTCTAGCTTAGACATGAGACTTAGTCTTAGACAATTGTCTAGAAGTGGGAGCTTGTTAAAAATGCATAGGAGTGCAAATTCTTGGGCCCAATCCCAGACTAACTATGTCAATCTGCATTTTAATAAGACCCCTCCAGCTGATTTCTCTCATTACAGCTTGACAAGCACTACTCTAGATTACTGAGATTTCTTTCACTTTGGTAATCTTTTACCTGTATCTGGTTAGCACAGTCCTCTCTGGGTCATCAACAGAGACAGCAGATGAGATGATGTATCTTGACTATTTTACGAGGTGCAAAACCTACTTCAGAACCAACTGCAATTCTCAGAAATGTTTGTACCTTTTCTAAGTTAATTGCACCAACTGGCCCTTTGCAGAATGTTCAGAGACGACCATTGTTGGAAGCTAGAATGAGAACATGACACTTGCTCAACCATAATAACGGCAATAATCAGAGACACCATTCCCCAGTCCCTGATTTGTACACCTGGATCTCAGGCCCTCCAGTATTCCAAATTACAATTCAGTGAATATTGATTACATCCAATTGCCAGTGATGCTGCTTTGGCTTTACCTAGGATAGTGCTTATAAGAAAGAACAGCTGTAAACTTCACCATCTGCTACTGAATTTAGTGCTGATATTGAATACAGAATCAAGTCACTGTTAGAACTATTGTTGAATTATTTATACTTCACTGCACTTGTAAAAGAAAGGCATTCATCTAGTTTACCCATGCAACAAAATTGGGAAAAATCACAAAGGTGTAAAACATAGTATGAAGGGTGACTGGATATTTGTTATTTTCATTGTTGTTGCTTTACTGTGTTGGGTAGATAATGTGAAACCTGAACATACCTTTTGTTTTCTAGTCAATGGACACAAATGAGGCTCCACAAATAGCAATAACCTAATTTTACTGGTTTTCACGCCATCTGCCAAAATGACCTCAAATGGACCCAAAATGACCCTTGGCATTTCTTGGAAGTTGCAAATATTTTGCAGATATATTCATAAAACATCAGCTCCTCTGATGCTGGTACTGTTTTTTAGGACCTCACAGATCTTCTGTTGGGTTCCAGCTATTGCCAAGTGCAGAGCCTAAGATGCTCTAATGGCACAGCGTTTTTGATGTTAAAAGCACTACTCTGTTGATTTCACAGCAACTGTTCCTTCCATTCTTGCTTGCTTGTTTTCCATAGGAGCTAGTCTTTGAGCCTTTCCCCTTCAGTATGAGTTTTCTTGTGGGATGCTTTTTGGTCACCTGTGCAAATATACATCTGCACAGCCCACATAGATATACCCACATATGTCTTCAAACCTGTCTGACTTTAAATTAATATGCCAGCTATATGAATGTCTCTCAGGATTTCAGTACTCTTTTGGAAACACTTTGTAGCGGTTGGACCTAAGTTCACTCTACTATAAGGATAACTTTGAAAACAGGCAATGAATAAAGAGATGACAATCTCCAGTGATTTATTGTTAGCAAAACGTAAGCATTATATGGTTTAATATGAAATTTCATTTGCAAGTCAGAAATATAAATAGATTCAAAAAATATTTTTAGCTCAAATTGTTACAAAGTAGTAACATACTAGCTTGTCACAGACATAGTATATATTATTCATATGAAAATAAGTTAAAGATAATGAGGAACAAAAGATGTAATGAAGTTCCTATAAGAACACTATCATTAATATCAGCACAAAAATTTACTCTGCGGCTCTTTTGTTCATGAAAATTGTATTTATTATATGAAAGTTAACACTGGTGAGCCTAGTAACAAATATATATGGAGAAAAACCATCAAGAAGATCAAAATATTTTTGTTGAAAAGGTCAGATTTTTAATAGGAGGAGTTTTGATTAGGGAAAGTAAAATCTTCCAAAATAGAGTAAGTAAATTGAAAAGTATTATCTGAAAATATGCCAAGTCAATACCGATTAACTGACTTAAAAAGGAAGAGGAAGAAATAGAAACTAGAATAACATGAAAACAGAATGATTGTTGAGGATAGTGCTGGTGGTGACAGTGTGTGCTGAAAGCAAATATATATATATATATATTTCACTTGGTTCATTTAGTGAACCAAGAAATTTGAAAAAAAAGTTGCTTGTAGATTTAATATTCAATTTGGGAGGCCTAGGCCCAGCTTCCTGGGAACCAGAAATAAAATATAAAGATAAAAGGTAAGTGAAAACCAAGAGATGATTTGACTTTGACTGATGGGCACACAATGCAATATACAGATCATGGATCATAGAAATGTATACTTGAAACCCATATCACCTTATTAGCAAATGTCACCCCAATAAATTTAATTTAAAAATAAATAATATATATATATATTTTAAGATTTTATTAATCATTTCTAGAAAGAGAGGAAAGGAGAGAGGCAGAGAGGGAGAGAAACAGAGAAGCATCAATGTATGGTTGCCTTTCACCTGCCTCTAGCCACAGACCTGGCTGAAGACCTAGTTTGCAACCTGGTTATGTGCCCCAGCTGGGGTATCGAACCAGCAACCTTTGAGTTCACAGGCCTGAACCTTATCCACTGTGCTAACAGCCAGGGCTAATAATAAATAATTTTTTAAAAACAAGGGATAAAGAGCAATTTGCATGGTGGACCAGAGCTTGGTTTGGACAGATCTGTCATTGGCTCAAGGCTGGTGCTGTCTTTCCTTGCTAGGACCCCTAGTGTTGACCTTGCATGAACACACAGCAAGTTAGATTGTCCTTGGGACTAAATGACATTTCTTGTTATTATTGGTTTTGGGAAAAGGTTCATTTATGGAGTCATTCATTTAACAGGCATTTTCAAAACATCTGCTATACACAGGTCCTGTAAGGAACAATAAGAGATGGGCCTTGCTTATAAGAGTTTTGGCCATGAACTGCCATGGGTGAACTAGGGCATGTTGTTTCTATTGCTTGAGTGTAAAAAATTAGAGTGACATTAAACAGATGTAAAAAAAAAAAAAAATTAAAAAGAAGATCATTGTAACTTAGAGGGCCAGGAGAGGCTTTGTGGAGATATTAGGATTTGGGCTAGGTCTCAAAGAGTGGTAGGAGTTAGACATTTGCAAATGAGAAGGACAGCTATGCTAATATTATGGGATCATCTAAAGTCAAAGCCTGAAATATGGACAATACTGGACAGCTGACTGGTACCTAAAGAGCTGAAAATGAGTCTCAGGAGATAGTTGATGTCAAATTGTGGACAACATTAAATTTGAACTTTGTCGGTAAAAGTTCAGAAAACATGGAAAGGTTCTGTATAGGAAAGTGGCACCAGTAGGGTTTTGGTGAAAGGTTTTAAGGAAATTAATCTGCCACAGTGTGAATGGTTAATTAGAAGGGAGAGAGCCTGGAGGCTTGCTTGGAGCATTTCTCAGCTGGTTATTTCAAAGCTACATCAACAATATTATGTTGGCCTCAACTTTTTCATTTTTATTTCTAAAACTAGGTGTTGCCTCATTTTTTGAAATGTAGATTAAAGGGTATTACAAAATCTCTTAATGTTAATGAACATATCTTCAACATTACAGATGAGAGTTCTATTACTTTTTTAAAAGATTTTATTTATGTATTTTTAGAGAGGGGTGGGGAAGAGAAGGAGTAAGAGAGGGAGAGAAACATCAATGTGGGACCTGGCCCACAACCAAGGCATGTGCCCTGCTTGGGAAGAGAGTTCTATTATTTTTGTGTATTTTTGTAAGTTCATTCAAGTTGTGTTTCTCTGTATTTTCTCTTATAGCCACTAAGTCTTTTCTAAGGTGCATTGGACCGACTTCAATGACTGGTGGGTTTTAAAGATCCCATGGACTCACTTTACTCAAACTCCTTCTTAGACTGAGAAAAAACCTTTCTCCAGAATATCTGAAATATGATCATGCCATTGATTTAAATAATGGGAACACACTGCTGCACAAGGGGTCTCCTCATTGTGATGTTATTTTAGTTCTTAAATAACTCCTTTTTATCTTGAGTTCAAATCTACTTCATAACTTTCTCCTTGTTCCCATATTTTGCACTTTGGAATTACCTACATTAATTCCAAACTATGTTTTTACACGAATATATTTCACATACTGCAACTACACCCACAAAGCTACAGAAAAAAACAACTTTACAAGGCTTTAAATATCTAAAGGCAGTTTAAATAGAGTCTAAAGAGAGTTTACATGCATCCATTCTCTTTTAGGTGGAACAACGACAATTCTTTCACCTGTTTTTCACATGAGATAACATATACAGCCTTTACAGTGTCTTATAAAGTGCCTGGATATCTCTTAGTTTGTCAAGTTCCTTCTCAAAATATAGTATGCAGAATTGAACACAATGTTCTGTAAGAAAGGCCCATAATGTACACAAAGTATACTTTTAATTCAGATTTCTTTTACTTTACAGTGCTAACTCACATTATACAAGGAGAAAAGCAAAGGATAAAGTTGGTTATATATATATATATATTTTAAATACCAGATAAATGCATAAAAATGTTTATGGTTCCATTCTAAGCATGCATTTCTGTTTTATGTTGACAAAAGCTATCAAATGGTGATCTCATTGCCTTCATGAATTATTAGGAACTATCCTTAATGATCTAAATAGCTCTACTTTAAAAAGCCCTAAACAAAGAAAAAATAATGATAATTTTCATAGAGCTATAACATTTTTCTCTTTAGCTAAAAATTTTTATTACATTTTATGGGACTAAAAAAAAATTCTACTAAGCTTCTTCTTCCCTCCCACTCTCCTCCTTCACTCCCCTTTTTCCTTCCTACTTTCTTTCCTTCCATTTTCCCTCTCTTTCCTGGAATTACACACATTCTAAATTATTTTCTGTGCAATTTCTTGCAGAGTAGATATTTTTCAGAGCTATAATAACAGTATTTTAGGTTCCTCAATTTGATGTGTCAGACACCATTACAGAAATTGTACAATTTCATAGATTTACAACCATGCTTTGCTAGATTCATCTAGTCTATTTTGTGACAAGAAATATTCAAGGAGCTAGTATAAATGACCCATGGACATGGACAACATGTGGGGATTAACTGTGGGAGGGGGGATAGGATAGGTGGAAAAGTGGAGAGCATGGTAGGAAAATGTGACAAATGTAATACAACAACTTAAAAATGTATTTTAATGAAATATAAGCAGTAAAAAGCAGGCATGCAGAATAGGGAATAATGAAGAAGCTTTAAGAGCAAAATTCAGAACCAAATGTTCATATGGGATGTTACTTTTCCACAGTCAATTGCTGGTGGAAATTAACCATTTTCTTCTAACTGGACTAAAGTTTAAAGAAAAAGAAGAAGTAACACTTGGCTATGTTCATGTACTGTCACATGTGAGATTCTTTAAATGGAAACTCACATTTCCACTTCTGAAATTAAAGATGAATCTAACTTGGGTTCAGTGTTGACCTCCTTCTCAGGGTTCTTTTATCTAATGGTAAGGGGTAAGAAAATAATGAATTCCTAATAGTTCTTCACTAATAAACTAAGCAGAAAGGGTGCAGCCCTTGAAGTAATCTTTATAAATTTAGGCAGCCAGATGCAATATAAATTTCTGAGAGTTCTATGTAAAGTCTGATTGCAAGCTTTCACTGTAGATTCAACTTTTGTTTTAGTCTGGGTCTTAGAACTTAACTATTTAAACACTGTCTTCCAGTTTCAGCTGTAGGCTGCATCCTTAATCATACATACCATTTGCTGATGTAATATATATACTCTTTCCCTCATCCTGGATTCTATTCCTGATACAAATGCCAGCCCTTGTCAAATAGGTGTCATTAATTCATAGTTAATTTGAGGGTGGGTTAGATTTTATTTATATTTACAAATTCTTTAGACTTTCATTTCTGGCAGGATAGTGGAAAGGATGTGCTGAATGATTTCCCACTGCAAAACTAATAATGAATACAATGCATCACTGAATCTATAAGAAAAAAATCCTCAAAGAATTACCTGAATTAAGCCCTGGCTGATGGCACAATGGATAAGGCACCAGCCTGCAAACCCTAAAGGTCGCTGGTTCAATTCCCAGCCAGAGCACATAACCAGGTTGCAAGCCAGGTCTCCAGCCAAGTCTCCAGCCAGGTCTATAGCTGGAGGCAGGTGAAAGACAACCATACACTGGTGTCTCTCTCCCTCTCTGCCTCTCTCCCATTCCCTCTCTAAAAATAATAAATAAAATATTTTTAAAAATTAAAAAAAAAATAAAAATTTCCTGAATTATCTTTTCTTCCAGAATAAAATTTGTATCTTCACACTTGTTTCTATATTTCATAATAATGGTGTTCCATTATTTATAATTTCTCATAATATTTGGTTATCTTTTCTTACTACTGAAAGAAAAGATTGATTAGTATAGGCCACTACCTATGTTCCCCTGGGGTATTCAGACTCTTTTTCAAAAGCCTCTCCTGGGATGGAGCACACTAGCAATGGCTTGTGGTTGTAACTACACTATCTTTTGGGCCATGTTATGTTTACCTCTTTCAATGTCATATTATCTGCATTTCAGCTTCAAATTTTTCTCCTAATTATTGGTTCACTTATGAGACCTTTTCTTTTTTAAAGCCATATGACTGTGTTCTTTTTCAAATTTAGTATTTCTAATCTTAATAGGTTTAAAGTAGGAGAAAAAGTAGAAAGCTGTACTCAATTTTCCTTAATCCTCACTAGCGAATTTAAGGTTTTGCTTTAATATTCTAGAAGACATCAATTATATTTAGAAAGCTTAGCATAAGCCTGATGTTTAGTGAATGTAAGAACTTGGACTGTGGTTGTTGAATTATTAAAGAAAAAATCGTTTTCTTCCCTTTTTTCTTCTCAAAGATTTTATTTATTATTTCAGGAAAGAGGCAGAGAGGAAAAGAGACATCAATGTATGGTTGCCTTTCACCTGCCTCCAGCTACAGACCAGACTAGAGACCTGGCTTGCAACCTAGGCATGTGCCCTGGCTAGGAATTGAACCAGCCACATTTGGTTCGCAGGTTGGTGCCTATCCACTGAGCCACCAGCCAGGGTGACTAATATATAATATTAAAGAGAAGCAAAAAGGTTGAATTGTTATGGAAAGAATAATTAGCATCAAGTTACAAAATATTTTCAATCAAAGGATGAATGTAAAGCACTGAAAGGTAGCATATAAAAAGCGGTTTATATTCAAGTTTTATTTGTATACATTTATTTATGAACACACACATCTATGCAATTTACCAATTTATAATTTACATAGTATTTTGTGAAAGGAAGGATTCAAGTATTCCAGCAAAGAAAATATTTGGGCCCAAATGCCATATCATCTGTGTTTTCCACTGAAAAATATTATTTTATTTATTTATTATTGAATTTATTGGGGTGACATAGGTTAATAAAATTACTCAGTACTCATTACAGATTTGGGCTGCTTCCAAATCTGCCAGGTGTGAGCTCCTTGTAGTTTTAATTTGCATTGCTTTGATGATGAGTGATGATATCTTTTTAAATGCCTATTGGCCATGTGTAATGTTCTCTTTGGAGAAGTATCTATTCTATTCAGGTTCTTTCTCCATTTGTTTTTGTTTGTTTGTTTGTTTTATTTTTTGGTATTGAATTTTATAAGTTCTTTATAAATTTTGGGTAGTAACCCCTTATCAGATGTATCATCAGTGAAAATGTTCTCCACTCAGTGGGTTGTCTTTTCATTACATTGAAAAACAATGATTTAAAAAGGCATTTGTGAAGTCAAGAGGTAATGTCTCCTGCTGGAATATATCCAAAATCTAACTGTCTCTTTCTCATTAATTAAAATAATTATCAATAATAAACACCTTTTTAAAAATGTAAGTTGTTCAAAACCTTGTTTTAAATTTGTCTGACTAAAGCAGAAAAAATAGCAGAAGTATTTCCTTACAAGATTATTAATACTGCTCTAAAAAGCTTCTTCCTCATGAAAAGAGAAGAGAGAAAATAAAACATTTTTTAAAATGTTTTACTGAACTAACGTAAATGTTTTTTCTATTCAAGAAATAGTTTAATGTATAAAAGCATTAAAAAGCTGTCATAATTTCCTTTTATTTCAGTCAGAAAATGGATTTTTTATGAGTTTGATACAATTTTATTATAAAAGTCACACAAAAGCTTTTATTTTTAATACTTTTCAGGATGATGAAAAGATCTACAGTAGTCCCTCCTTGTCTGAGGGGATACATTCCAGTGGATGCCTGAAACCAAGAATAGTACTGAGAATTCTATATGCTATGTCTTACTTATACATACCTATGGTAAAGTCTAATTTATTAGTTAGACACAGTAATATATTCAGAATAACTCATTTTAAAGTAGGACAACTACAACAACATACTGGTAATAAAAGTTATGTGAATGTGGAATTATCGAGTAAAAAACGGTTCCTTGAACACAAACAGGGCAAGCCTCCAAGAGTCTGATAAGTGGCAGAGAGTGCAGGGAGCACACAGTGTGGAGAGGCTGGAGCCCAAAGGGGCGATTTGTGTCCAGGGCAGAATGGAGTGAATCAGTACGAGATTTCATTGTGTTACCCATAATAGCATGTAGTTTAAAACTTATGAATTTCTTATTTCTAGAATTTTCTTTCCATTTAACATTTTCCAACAGCAGTTGACTGCGGGTGACTGGAAGCACAGAAAGCAAAACCATAGGTAATAGAGGGGCTACTGCAAAGGCACCAGTGGATAGGAGTAAAAGAATGAGCTCCTAAAGCCTTCATCCTTCATTTCAAAAATATAAGAACTTCATCATTTATAACAGCAGTTGGCTCTGAAATAGAGATAAATGTTCCACATCTATTCAGTTTTTTATTGCAGCATTTATTATCATCTTTTTCTCAAATATCTTTTCAGTGTTTTTTTTTTTTTTTTTGGTCTGATATGCATTAGGCAATTATAGGATATTTTAGGGCTTTTTAGGGGAAAGAGCTAGTTAGTGTCTCTGGATACCATCAAATTGTGTCTTTGGCAAGATAGCTCAATTGATATCTTACCACAGAGCACTGTTTAGCCCTAAGGCGCTTCAACTGATGATGAAGTCAGTCCAATTCAAATATCCTAGTTACTTCAACTTGAGAAACAATTTCCCATTTACTTATTTTGAATATATTATTTACGTTTTGTTCAGAGTTAGATATTAAGATACGAAGCTTTCTGTGTTGTCAAATTTGTAGTCTTAAATAGCAGTGTTGGATTTTGTGTCATATATATTTGTCAATGAATTTTAGAGTATAAATGAAGTGATGAATTGGTAATGATCAGGTAAGTATGAACTAGCTAAGTGATCTGTTCAGATTTTACAAACTGTTTGTTTGTTGGATTATTGATTTATTTTCAGGGATGGTTAGGTAAGAAGATAGGGGCTTATAACTAGCTTTGTTGTTGTTGTTGTTGCTTAGCCACCAAATCTTTACTTTTGTAGTCTATAAACCTGACATCACTGAATCATGCATAGTAAAAGATTTTAATACAATCTGCACTTAGAATATGAATAACCACATACCTACACTTGTCTGAGTCCACATGTATAGGAGTTAACCTTTCTTTTTTTTTTTTTAATTTTATTTATTATTTCCAGAGAGAGAGAAGGGGAGAGAGGCAGAGAGGGAGAGAAACATCAATGTATGGTTGCCTTTCACCTGCCTCTAGCCAAGGAACTGGCTGGAGACCTGGCTTGCAACCTGGTTATGTGCCCTGGGTGGGGAATCGAACCAGCAACCTTTGGGTTTGCAGGCCCGCACCTTATCCACTGTGCTAACCTTTCTTTTTAAAGATTTTATTCATTATTTCTAGAGAGAAGGGCAGGGAGGAAGAAAGGGAGAGAGACATCAATGTATGGTTGCCTTTCACCTGCCTCCAGCCACAGACCTGGCTGGAAACCTGGCTTGTGACCTGGTTTTGTGCCCTGACAGGGAATCAAACCAGTAATTCTGGTTTGAAAACTGGTGCCAATCCACCAAGCCACATCAGCTGGGGAGGAGTTAGCATTTTATTCATAACACAGAATATGAAAAAGTATTCTTTTTGAGTAATTTTAGTTGTTTGTTTAATGTGTCATTCTGAGAAATAAGTTTAATGGTATAAACATAGAAGCTCTAAACCTGGAATCTGAATGCCTGAGTGGGTAGAGATGGAAAATGCTGCTTAAATTTTCCTATTATTCATTCATTCATCAAATATCTATGGAAAATTTAATGTATACTAAGAGTTACTTTAGGTATTGAGGATACAACATGAATAAAACAACAAATGTGCCCATTCTTATTTAGGATAGAACACTACTTGCTCCTATATTTTTAGTTCATTATAAATACCAGCAATCTTTACTTAATAGGTGAGTAGCAAGGTAAAAATGAAATGGTATATATGAAAATACTTTGGGAAGAGTGAAGCCCTATGCAAATGCAAGGCATGATCATACCCCTAGAGATCAGCAGACTCGACATAACTTCCTTTAGCTTAACATATCTTAGGATGACTCCTGGGCTGTGAAATATCGGTATACTCTGTAGATTCCACCATCCATATCTCTCAGAATGAGGTTGGGGAGGGCAATTTCTGGGTCAGGTCAGGCCTTGATTGCAGCCTATGAATCAGGATCACATAAAATAAACTGACAGACAAAATAAAAACAGAGACATGGATACATGGAACAGATTGACAGTTGTCACAGAGAAGAGGCGGGGACTAGATGAAAGAGGGTGAAGGGATTAAACACAGATGTACATGTATAACCCATGGACAAAGAAGCAATGTGGTGATGGCCAGAGGAAAAAGAGGCTGGGGGCTGGGTGGAGGTGGGTTAAGGGGGGAAAATGGGGACATCTGTAATAGTGTCAATAATAAAAATAAAATTTAAAAAAAAGAAGGCCACACTTCAATCTCAGTCCCCTATAGGTCAGAGGGATGATAAAATAAATACTCTGAAATATCCAGCCAGTCCAGACAAAAAGTGTTTAGTATCGACAAAATAAAACTTCTCAGATAAATACTGTGAGGGACACTGTCCAGCAGAGACTCCTCTGTGCCGCAGATCAAACAAATACTTCCCAGGCAACTTGTGCTAAGGAAGAGAAGGCTGACCAGTGCCTGGTTGACAAAGGCCCCATCTTCTCACCTTCAAAGATTTTCATTGATCACACAAGGTTGGGGGGCACACAATTCACTACCACAGAAGAATATCCAAAAGAAAGGGATTTGTTAAGTTTAGATAGGGTGACGCTGAGAGCTCCAGGTGGTTAATACAATTTTAGGAAGGGTGAGATCACATGTGGCAGAAGGTTTTAACATTTCCTGTGGATGCGATAATTGAATCTAGGAAGTTTATGTCACAGGTGCAGACTTCAAAGGACCTGTGGAATATTTTCAAGGCCAGATGTTCCCGGGTCCCCCCTTGGAGCATCAAAGCTCTATGCTTTGTCAGGTCTTACAGGCTTGGCCTGGCCTGCATGGGGCTCCATGCCCTGATGCTTTCTCAGGAGGACCCCGACAAAATACAACTCTAAAGCAATCCAAAGAACATGGCCATGGACTTCCACTTAACCAACATGTCAGTGGAAATGCAAGGCACAGGCGTACAACAGTAATTGCCCCCTTGAGGGTGCAGGATGCTGTCGGCACTGTCAGTGTGTTCTGTTCTGGAGAAGAATGTGTGTTGGTCAGCAGGATATAAGAATCACTTATTAATTTATATAAATGAATTATTTACATGATTACATTAAATTACTTTACATGAAACTACGTTATTGTATTAAAATCTTCTGGGGCATTTCACATGGTCTGTATGAAGATTTAATATCAGTACCTTTTAACAAAATTAGAGGTAACAATGTAAGACACAATTAAATGTCTATGCAGAGTTTATGGGACAATGTCTGTGTATTTGGGGCTATCATTTTAACAGGATTGTGAAGCCACAGATTCTTTGAAAGCAGGGAAGCAGATTAAAGAAACAGCATTCAGAAATAAAAATCAAAAGAAATTGTGGAAGATTGAAATTGTACCCAGCAGATTATTACCTAGAAGTTACTGAAGTAGTAGGAAAATTAGAAGAAAAAAACAAAATCTTTGTGTGTTAATAGGGACACACACACACACAATTTATACAATAAACAATTCTGTACCTAAACAAAAGTGTTAGTCAATTAGAATGAACACCTGACTACATTTCAAAGAACAATTTTAAAAATACAAAAGTCGAGCCCTGGCTGGTGATACAGTGGATAAGACACTGGCCTGTGGACCCAAAGGTCTCTGGTTCGATTCCCAGCCAGGGCACATAACCAGGTTGCAAGCCAGGTCTCCAGCCAGATCCGTAGCTGGACGCAGGTGAAAGGCAACCATACGTTGATATCTCTCTCCCTCTCTGTCTCACTCCCTACTCTTCTCTCTAAAAAGAAAAAAAAAAAAATTTTTTTAAATAAGAAAGTTATCTCATGGAAAGTAGAAATTTTCTTTAACTTGGACAAAAGTTTGAAACAGGAGTAATAAAATATGGTGTGTTTTTTTTTTTTTTCTATTATAAAAGTAAAACATACTTAAGGCAATTTAGGAAATATATAAAATGAAAGTTAAAAATCACCTGTATGTTCAACAGCAGATGGAGACATGCTCCGTTGTGGTGTAACTTTTAAACATATATTTAATTAATTTGTGTGCTGTGTCTTTCATGCGATATTAGACATAGAGCAAACATCTTTTCCTTTTCTATTAGTGCCATCCAGAACTGTTAGAAAGAAAAGTTGCTTTTTCTTCACACATGGCCTTTACCTAAGTCATTACCAATTCTTTGAGCAGAAAGCATGAGTCTGAAAGCACACCCCTGGATGCAAAGTGGTAAGTTGACATTAAGGTTGAGCACATCCTTTTGAGTTTATACCTAATAAAGCATCAAAAGCTTAGGCATGCACAAATACTAGTATTTAATATGAACTAAAATTCTTACCTCTTTAAGCTTATTTAGAAATTTTCCTTGCTTGGCTAAATTGAGTTATAAATTTTAGAAAATTATAATCTCATTTTCTTACATCATGTACTAAGAATTCAACATTTTACATAAAATGCTGCAGATCAGACTAATATTTTGAATTTCTGAAACAATTTTGTTTTTTTAAAAAATCACCAAAATCCCAATGCAAAAAGTAATTGTGTTTGGAAAAGAAGGAAATGCATTAATGATAATTTGTTCCTGAGTGGTGGAAGGAACTACATACTTTTTCTTTTCTCATTTTCCAATTTTGTATATGCTTTATCTAATTAAAAGTTATCTTTGTAGCTGCTTGCTTTGGAGATAGCAATGGTTGAAAATCATCTATATATTACAATTTAGAAACAATGACATTTACTTCCAGTATAATAAAAGTATACTCTAGCAAAATATTATATTGAAAAATGAAACTTTTTCTCAAAAAACAAAGTTCAATTTGTATAGAATAATCAGTGTTTCAAGAACAAGTTGAAAAAATGTAACACTGCATAGTTAAGTGGCACTGAAATGAAATTTTTACTCAATCCTGGCCTAGGCACTGTATTTGCAAAGATAATGCCATTCCTCCAGACCCAAGGGAAAAAGAGAGGTAATAATATTACAAATGAGTCTTTAGAAATCTAATCCCTCATGAAAATTTTGCACATTTGTAGAAAACTATTCCTGAAAATATGGTAAACCTGTTCCAGATGGGGAGAGAGAAACCTAAGTCAGGTGGCCTCCCTTCCCGGCCTTGGTTCTTGTCTGCAAGAGAAAACTCAAATAGTGGAAATGAGATAGCAAGTTTATTTATAAAACAAAACACACATAAGCACAAAACTGCAAGCAAACACCCAGCTAGTCTGTAAGTAAATAAAGCTGTAAGTAAGTTTGTTAGTAAGTTTGTTCAATACACTTGAGCCTACGCTACAAATGGTTACTTAGCTAGTCTAAGTACCATGACTATTGGGGTTATTTTCCTCAATTGGTTTCGTTACCCATTCTTCTTCCCCTTGGAAATGACATACATCTATGAAGGCTTCCTTTCTCAGGTAGTAAAGGTTCTTAGTCTTAGTGAAATTGTTACAGAGGCCCTCTTTCCCAGCATAGGCCCCACTCTTCCTCCTGTGCAGTTCCCACCTGGGATGTTCAGAATACCCAGCAATCTTAGAAAGATAGTTACAGAAGCCCCTTCTCAACAGTCTCAAGGGCTCTAACTTCTTCCTGTGCCATTTTGCTTGCAATGCTGGGGATACCTGGCAACCTTATTACACTGAGCTCAGGACTGCTGAGTTGGTGGGTGAGACTTCCCTTGTTTCTAGCCTCCTGTATTAACTTCTTTGTTAGGTTGTAAGGGTGAAGGCTCTGCCTATATTTTCCCTTCTAACAAACTTATTTTCAAGTCTAAAACGTAAGATATGAACTAAGAAGTCAAGCCCTTCACTCAATCTCCCCATGCAGAGGTTCCCACCCCTCTGACCCTGTGACCTCTGAGAAATGCTCTGAGAACCCCACAATCCTAGTGAATGAACTACTGCAGCTTTCCTTGTTCGCTTGGGTTTCAGTGAATACAGTCTTTATGAGGTGATAATCATGGAGAAATATTTTCTTAATCCTCCCTGCAAATGGATCTAAAACATAATTTTTTAAAGGGTAGCTTGTTCTAAAATTACGAGGGAGAAGGAGAGAGTAGGCATAGGAAGCGCCAGTGAGAGCCTGGGCAGGAAGAGCTTATTTTTAGTGTAGACTTTGCAGGAAGAAGAAAATATGATAATTTAATGGCAGTGAGTTCATGTAATCATATACTTTTTTAGCTTAACACCATTAAACCTGTAACAGGAATTAAGGACAGGTAAGTGTGGTCTGGGGTGTTTTAAAATAGTGATAAGTATTCAATGTAGAGAATTTAGGAAATACAAACACATATAAAAAAGAAAATTAAAACCATTTGTAATCCCCTCCAAGCAGACATGAACACTGTAAATAGTTTGGTCTGTCTGAATGTGTGTATATTTACAGGGCAGAGGCAGGAATGTGTGTGTAAGAAAGACAGACTGTGAACTCTGTGTGTGCTTACTGCTTACCCATTTTTTTCCTTTATGTGTGTGTAAATGTTTTTGTTGTTGTTCATAATTGGGGTCTTACTATATTGCACTAACTCCATGAAATATTAGTATTTTCTTACATTAATAAGAAAAATAAGTCTATTGCATGAAGGTACCATGATTTATTAAACATTGCTCATTGGACATTTAAGTTTTCCATGTTTTCTCTATTTTAAATAACATTATGATTTTGCTTAGTGCAATGGGAGCATGATGCAATGTATAGATGATTTATTGAGTTTATACACTTGAAACCTGTGTGATTTTGCAAGCCAATGTCACCCCAATACATTCAATAAAAATAAATTAAAAATAAAAATGAGCAACCTCAAAATCAAATAAATAAATAAATAACATTGTAATGGACACCACGGCATAAAAATGGTTTTTATATAGTTAATATTTTCCTATAATAGTTATTAGAAGGCCCTGGCTGGTAGCACAGTGGATAAGGTGCCGGCCTGCGAACCCAAAGGTCTCTGGTTCGATTCCCCAGTCAGGGCACATAATCAGGTCGCAAGCCAGGTCTCCAGCCAGATCCATGGCTGGAGGCAGGTGAAAGGCAACCATACTTTGATGTTTCTCTGTTTCTCTCCCTCTCTGCCTCTCTCTCCTCCTCTCTTTCTGGAAATAATAAATTTTTTAAAAATCTTAAAAAAAAAGTTATTAGAGGTGGAATTACTATAATAAATACTAAGGACTCTAAACTTATTTTTAATCTTGAAGAATATTTTATTATATTTATTTTTTCTCTAGTTCAAAAAGTCTAATTTATTGTGAAAAAGTTTTAAAATATAGATACACAAAAAATTTAAATAGTCAAAGTTTTTAAAATCTAATGATAAGTAATCACCTCATTTTAACTTATCGTCTTTCAGTCTTTTTTCTCCTGAACTGTAGGAAATAAGTGTCTGTTTTTTCCTTCTTCCTTTTTTTTATAAATACCCTGTCATACCCTATGTTATGATCTATAAGTTTTAAAAACTTGATAATGTACATAAATAATTTACTACATTAAATATATTTGCCTAAATGACCACAAGAAATATTGTAGCAATTTCAAATTCCATCAAGAGTCTGTTTTACCACATAATAGCATTCTTTCTAAAATCTGTCATTCTAATAAGAGAAAGATGTTTTCTCTGAAGCTTGAATTTAGAATTATTTGGTTACCAAAAGTTGAATATTTTAAATATATTTAATATATATATTTTATACTTTAAAATAACTTTTCAAATATATGTTATTTTTTTCTATGGGATTTTATGTAAAGTATATATGCACATGTACGCATACTATTTATTTTTGCATTTATTACAAATAGCTTCCAATTTGTCTTTGGCCTTTTAAGTGTGTTCTGATGTCTTTTGTCATACAATA
The DNA here is from genome assembly GCA_004026585.1 of Noctilio leporinus. NCBI lineage: Eukaryota > Metazoa > Chordata > Mammalia > Chiroptera > Noctilionidae > Noctilio > Noctilio leporinus. The sequence goes on along the minus strand of PVIW01011713.1, from coordinate 4,389 downwards.
GTTTTTATTTTAATGAAAAAATAATATTTGATATTTTCTTCCTGTGTCTTGTTTAAGAAACTGTCTGTTTTTGACTTTGCCTCTATCATCCCCATGATCTTTGCTGCTGCCTCCAAACAGCTCCAACTGCTGCAATTTTATTTGAAGCTATTGTTACATTACCAGAGGGATTAGTCAGTTAGAGGAAAAAATAACACTATCTGATAAGTCATTGCTAATATTTCTCAATCTGCTTTAAATATAGAATTTAGCTCTGGCTGGTGGCTCAGTGGATAAGGCACCAGCCTACAAACCCAAAGGTCACTCGTTCTATTCCCAGCCAGGGCACATAACCAGGTTGCAAGCCAGGTCTCCAGCCAGGTCCATGGCTGGAGGCAGGTGAAAGGCAACCATACATTGATGTCTCTCTCCCTCTCTGCCTCTATCCCTTCCCCTCTCTCTAAAAATATTAAATAAAATCTTTTAAATATATATATATATAGAGAGAGAAAGAGCGAGAATTTAAAGTCTTAATTTAAAATATGCCAAAGGATCTGACAGAATAACCATGGGTTGTGTAAGGACTGGTTTTTCTGCATGTGAAAAAGTTATTGTGGAGTAGAGAATATTGAGATGAGACACACCATGCATATTAAAACTCAGACCCAATTGCATAATAGGAGAAGAAATGGAGAGCTAGAAAAATCAAATTACTGCTCAGTATTACATGGCTAATCTGTGGCAACCTGGGCACAAAATTCAAATCAGTATTTGCAATTCAAAATTGCTTTAGACACACCAGGAAATGCAAAACTTTCTCTCAGCTAAAATTTAGTTAATGAAATGTATTCTTTAATATTCAGAAGGTTGTTTCATCATTATTATTCATATACTAGATTGAAAAATGGTGACCTTCTTGTCCCCAGTGATTTCTGAAAGTAATCAAATTCAGAATATACTAAAAAATGAACTGTCCAATTGATTGAAATATATTCTCCAAAAGAAGTTCTTGGAGACTTTTACACTTATGCTGGTAAATCAATGTTAATTTTTTCATTCCAAGACACAGTGCCAGTCAGAAGATTAAATAAAAATTCTTCCTTCTTTATAAGTACAATATGTCTGTTACAAATATAAAAGTGGGATTTTTCCAAAACTTAGGTCAAAGAAGTTGCATTAGAAATGAAATTAGATCCTGTGAAATATTGCAACTGAATGAAACATTGCTAATCTGAGGTTTCACAGCTAAAAGAATTAAGAGAAAGGAATTTAGTGACAAACTCTAACCTTTGTGTGACTTGTAAAACTTAAAATTTCAAATAATTATTCCCTTGTATATATCAAAAGCAAGCTTGACATTACAAGATTTAAGTTCTCTGAGTGGTAGAAAATATCAGAAAAAAAAAATTTAATGTTTATTCCCCATGACTAATTTTATACCTGGCAATTGTACTTGTTGAATTTTTGAGTTAATTATTAATACGAATGGAAAGCCTGCATATTTTTAATATGTAGAAAAATGCATTTTCCGTACTGACTTTCATTAAGTTTGCAGCCCAAGTTCAGTTCAGTTCTCTTTTTCCTACACAACTAAACATGTCAAATTTGATCCTATTTTTACAAGTGTTCCCTAACTGGATTTAAAGGAGCTTGGGATTTTTCCATTAAACTGTCCTTTTGTCTTTCATGTTTTTCCGAAATAAAAATCTCTTTAAAGGTAGTCATTTTTTTCTAAATGAAAATAAGAGTCCCAATGTATTGCCTTCTTCACTTTCCTAACCCTTAATAAGCAACAAAAATAACAAATTTTTAAAAATAACTTTAAAATACGGGACACTAATGAACAAAACAAACAAAATAGAACCAGAGGCATGGAAACAAGGACAGTGTGCCGAGGGAAGAGGGGGAGGCAGAGAAAGGCCAAGAAGGAAAACAATTCAGTCAAGAAAATAGTATAAATGACCCATGGACATGGACAAGGATAATATATGAGGACTGTGGGAGAGGGTCTAGGAAACGTGAGGCAGGGGAGAGCAATGGGGAAAAATGGGATAAATGTAAGACAACAATAAATTTAAATAAATAATAAAAATAACCGAGTAATTTCCAATTAATGATAAAATTTATGTCAGTTCAGGCCTAAGAATGACCACATGCAAAGTTCAGAATGAATTACTGGATACATAAAAATGAAATTAACTCCCTATCAAGCAGCTCAGATTTTAGAATTCTCTTTTTTTGGAATGGATTCATACAACCTATACTTGGATAATGAAGAAAGTACATCATTTAGCCAACGTATGTACAGGAGTTGAAAGAGAATGTTTATGTTTTCTTCAAGAAGTTTACTTCTAATCATGCAAAATTTAATAATTATCTGAATTAGTAAAATTGAAAGTAAATTTTTGATTCTATTACCTAGTTATGTCAATGAAAGTATTTGAATCATTTGTATCCTTATGCCAGTTCACCAACTTTTTAGGATTGGTTGATATCAAAAGTCAGCCAGAGCTAGAAGATGACAACTATGGTTTTTCCTTATTTTCCACAAACACATCATTGGAAAATAAAGTGAAATCCTATAGGAATCAAATGCTGTGAAACAGAGAAGCTACTCCTGATTTGATTATAATACTAGACATGAAGTAAGAGACAAAAGTTACAGGTATTCCAGTTATTTAAAAAATCCTGGGAATTTAATGCACAGCATGATAACTATAGTTAACAATATTGCATTATGTATTTGAAAGTTGCTAAGAGAGTAGCTCTTAAAAGTTTTCATTACAAGAAAAAAATCCGTAACTATGTCTGTTAACAAATATTAGCTAGACTTATTGTGGTGATCATTTTGCACTATAGGCAAATACCAAGTAATTTAGTTGTACACCTGTAATTAATAATGTTATGTATCAGTTATATTTCAATTTTTAAATCAAAATAATAACAATAATAATAAATATGTTTGTATGAAAAAAAGAAAGATGCAGATACACCTCAAGACCCATGGATGAGAAAAGCAAATAAATCCTGGAAAGATTTCAACATAGATTTAGAAGACTCCAGGTATAGAACAAGTTATCTGTAATAAAAAGATTGATAATTTGGTTATGCTCTTTTTTTGGAGCAGACTTTATATTTGCTGTGGTTTGCATTGTAACTCACTACAAAACCCAAACTGCAACTTAAATCAAACCAGGAAGTTAAATATGTTAAAGGTTTAGGACTAAAACTTATCTTCATTTAGGAAATGTCAACAATGACCATTTCTTTTCATAGGTTTCTAAAACTACCTTGAAAATAGCACTAAAACAACTTCAGGGGTTTATTAAACTTTATACTCATTTAATGCAAGGGATAAATTACAGCATTAAATATGCACTGACATGTACAGAATGCAAGCAATTAGCACTTCCAGCTGCACGTTGAATTTTTATCTCCTAATCGTTTAGGGAAAATTCTGTGAGTTTCATTGTAGTGGTAATTCAAGTCTTCAGCAGTAAGAATTGCAGAGCTGATGAATGTCTTTTTGGTAAGATAAGTGCTGTCCTTTATTCAAAGATAAATTGTTTATCTTGAAGAAATTTCTCTTTAATATCCTGCACAGTGGGTCAGGAAGTCTTATGAGAACAGGCTTTCTTGTGAGATGACAGTCTTCATAGGTGATCTGAAATGAATCACCGAAGAATCGCTTTTTTGCTAAACATAATTTATTTTTTCACTATAACTCCCACCCCACCCATCCCCATCCCATCTCTTCTAGAGGGCTGCTTTAGGATCAAGAAAGAATTTAGCACACAACTATGTAACAGAATCTCCCAATTAATGAGCTTTTTCCAGGGAATAGACCACTCACCTTTGGGTTCTATCACTCACTGGATGTAATAGGCATGTCCATAAATTGTTAATTTAGAAAAGCACATGTCATATTTATATTCCCCACTAGAAAAAGGAAAAAACAAATGTATTACTATTTTGGAGAAATAAACTAGAGAGCCACTGTAATGACAGCAGGCACAATTAAAGTTGGTAAAATTCTCTTTCCATAAATTGGACAATAAAAGACAAATCACCTTGTTCTTCTTTCTCAAGATTGCTGTGGCTATTCATGGGCATTTTTGGCTCCACATAAATTTTTTTTTTCTTTTAATTTTATCGTTGTTGTATTACATCCATCCCTTTTTTGCTCCCCTCTGTCCCCTCCCCACCCACCCTTTCCCCCCAAAGTCAATCCCACCTGTTGTCCATGTCCATGGTTCCTTTATACTAGGTTCTTGTCTAAGCTGCTCCCCTTCTTTGCCTCTGCCTCCCCCCTCCCCTCAACCCCTTTCCCCCTGACCACTGCAGGCCTATTCCTTGTATTCATACACTTGGTTCTGTTTTGCTTGTTGTTAGTTTTGCTCATTATTGTCC